>JAIPRN010002859.1:0-26096 GCA_025469175.1 Geopemphigus sp. TES_GeoC_2020 | reverse complement strand
TAAATTGCGTTCGTCATGCCGAAAGAATACAGGATGAAGATTATGAAAAGGAAAAACATAAAGAAGTAATTTTAGAGCCTATTATTCTCACAATACGACCAGATGAAAGCAGTAGTGATGAAGACGATGAGGAAGACACATAATTTATTTATGTAATATGTATATACCTACTTTAATGTAAATTATTTTATATTTGTGTTTGTTAATTTTTTTTTATGATTAGTTTTGCAAATAAAATTTTTAATATCGATATTCAAAATAGTTTACGCCATTTTTCCTAATCGTAACATTCATAAATGTGTTTAATATTATTGTAATCTATATGTTATATAGTGGTATCAACAATTTCAAAAATCGAGGTAAACGGCTTTGATTACCACTTATTAAAAACGGCCACGGGGGTCGCTAATGTCAACGCTCACTTTTCGTGAGCCGGACTATAGGGTTATTATTTTTTATATTTATATATGTTCGATGTTTTTTATTATCAATAAACGATGGCGGCATCTCTACCAACGAAGTAATTTTTTTGAAAATTTCCGGGGGGGGGAGGGAAATGGTGAGTATTGCCAGTTTGAAACAAAAAGAAAAAAACCTCGTAGGTAAAAGGATTTTTATAAGACTATCGTTATGTAGGGTTGTCGACTTTTTAAACATAGTTCTCAATGCTATGAGTATCAAGGCTTTGGACATATGGCATCGCAATATAATAGGGATAAACTAGTCTGTGGTCATTGTTCGGTGGTAGAGCATAAACAGAACGTTTGTCCTAATAGAAAAAAAAAAACGTCCAAGTGCGTGAACTGTGGTCTAGTTTTTACGGCTGGACATTAAGAATACGCGACCAGGTGCAAGGTATTTAAATCGATGGTGCCACGGACTGACTATGGATGGTAGTCGTGATGAGTAGTGCTACGGATACCATCATCTCAGTTTGTCGACTAAACATGAACGGAAATAGGTTCACGTCTCTGTTCAGCTTTTGGACTATTTTAGGAAGTGGACGTTTTCTTATTGCAGAAGGGACCACTTTCAGGGCAAAAACTCTAAGTCGATTCGGCCAAGATCGTTCATAGTATAAAGGGGGAACTCTGTTTGGCCTCTATCGTAGTCTTTAACAAGGAAATTGAGGTTTTGGCCATGGGTGATTTGACGAATAGATTCATGGCCGTGGCCAGTGAAAAGAAAGGGCTTGGTAGCCCGGTAATCATTATTTCGGCTTTAAGTATAATCTGCTTAAGGCTTTACGAGAAAGTTAGATTATATTTTGGATAGAATAGGACATGTTGTGATTATAGATGCCGATGTCAAAGCGCATTCGGCGCTATGGTTTAGTCGGTTAGGGAACGATTCTGGGATGGCTAGGGACTCTTGTTCAGAAGTTAATTTCGGATTAGGGTCTGACGGTACATAACCCAGCGGGTTGTCCCGTTACGTACCTTGGGAGGTGCACGGGTTCTTCTAACATTGCCGTTACGCTTTCTAGGGGAAGCGGAGTAAATTTTTTGGTTCAGGATTGGAATGTTGATGAGGTCGATGTCACGGACAGTAACCATAGAGTAATTAGGTTTATGGTGAGGAGTTTTGAGGTTTTATTCAACTCTAGTGTAGACTTGGTGAGGTAAAATGTTAAAAAGGTAGATTGGGAGAAGTTTCCGCTAGTTTTGACTTAGAAAATCTCTGAAAACTCTAACGCGTTAGATAGTACAGTTGGAGAGGCATCGAAGGCGCTCGTTGACTCGATTCAGAGTGCGATGGAGGCCTCGTTGCCAAAGCCTAAAATAGGGAGTAAGTCGAAGCCACTGTGGTGGTCGAGCGATCTGGAAAGATCGAAAAAAGCGCTGACGACTTATAAGAGTCGTTCTGACTACAGCGGTGAGGATAGGCGTGAATATAGGACTGTTAGAAATAGGCATTTGTATTTAGTAGGGAAGGCTAAGTCTGAGGCCTGGAAATGTTTCTGTAATTCGGCTAATAGCAATATATGGATGGGGTCTCCTTGATAAGTGGGCCAGAAATAGGTCCGTCAGGAGTAGGGTTCCTAGCTCTGTGCGAACTGAGGAGCTGACTTCGCGTTGTCGGCAGCTCGGACGGCGGAATGTCAGTAGCTTGTTCCTCGTGACGAGCATTGCTCCCACCATCGACGGTAATTTATTGGAATTTGTGTGTCGTAGGCGCGTCGTTGTATATGTTTGTGTTACGCGTTTGATGTTTACTTGTAATCACTTATTCGCCGTTATTATTATGCATGTATAATTGTTGTGATGTATGCAATGATATGTAATGTGACATTTATTCGATAAACGATGGTCATGGAAGGGGGAGGGGTGAATACTTACGTCCCCCCCCTCGTTGTCAATTGTGACAAAACAAAAACAAAACGAATTTAGTCGTTAATTGGACCAACTGTCCTATAAAGTGTCCGATTCACATTTTTACCCACGGTTTTTGGTTTACGACTCGCGGTTGGTACAATTTAAATCCGCTTAGCATTTACACTAACGAAATGCCAAACGTTTCCACAACCGACAATGCTGACCACGGAATTCGTTTAGGCCTGTATCGAACAATTTTGGGTATTTACCTTCGGCAAGTGAACGTTGAAAGTCCATAAAATGTACGCGATATTACAAACGCGCTTTTATTTAGTTTGCGTCATAACAACGAACTGTATACATTTAAAATGATCGTCGTCGTATTATTGGATTACCGTGAAATAAAGACTATTTCCTCGAGTATAAATTAATCGCAAATTACGATTTAAAAATAACGATATTTGTACGCGTGACGTCCGTGAACGTCAGTAAAAATACATCTTAATCTTTATTACTTTCGCAACGTGTTTGTAACTCAAACAATGTCACGACAAGTTGTTTAGTTTTATTTTTAGAAACTGTGTCATGTCGTAAACACATTAGGGTAACGTAATCATTAATAACGTATAAAAAACGGCGTGCAATTTTGTAAAATTAACTTCGTTCGTACCGAGAAATACTGAAATTCGATACTTACGGCTTGATCTGTTTGTTTGCGTGAATGAAATTTCTCGACGTAGTTGTTGACAAGTTAATTCTGCGGCTTTGTCGCTTTATACGGAGTTACCGAATACAAATAGTTCGTTTTTTCGAAGCATTTGTATCGACCGACTCCGTAACCCCCGATCACGTTGATAACGTATGATAACCTATGCAAAAAGGTTATGAACTGGCATCGAGGTGTATATAAATTCAACGTATTTTTACTGGATTCATAATAAAAGTTTTAAGGCATTCAACTACCGAAGTTGTTATATAATAGGAAAAAATGATTAGAAATACGCGAAATCTGGAAATTGAAATTTTCGTATGATATGTAAGCGAATCGGAAAAATATTTGACCAATTATCAAATTATAAACACGTGGATCAAAACTTCGTGACCACGATACGTTTTTCATGTTTGTCCTTGACAAATTTTAGTCGAAGGTTTGTCGAGTTTCTTTATAAGTCTCGCGCGTATTTATAATCTATAAACAGGCATTCCGTCATAAAGCGCATTAAAAAAGTATATTTCCGAATTTTCAATAAAGCACAACCAATAACAACCCAACAAAAATAATCGTTAAGTAATCGGTTTTTGGCCGAGTTCGACGCTCGAAAAGCTTTTATTTTCGCTTTTTATAAAAACGCAATTTTTGTTTATCGTAATTCTCTCGATATCAGCGATAAATTCTAAAAAAAACTCAACAGTATTCTTGATATTCTCGGAGGGGCTTTGTAAGCGCACAAATTGTTTTCGTTCGACGGAATTGTCGATAATTATAATTTACCGTTCCATCGCGATTGTAGCTGAATATCCACGTTACCGTAACGACGGTTTTTGTTTGTAAAATATCGACGATCGATTCGATTAGTCGACGACAAATTTACATTTTAAATCGTTACGTTTTTACGTAATTAAAAAAAAAAAAACTAGTAATTCGTTTAACGCGATCCATATTATGTATTACGTAGTCGTTTAGGCGACGAGGCGCTTGGAAATATCGGGCGGTAAGTGGCTGGCCGAATCGCATTTTCGCGTATCACGGCCCCGGAGCGGGAAACGGCAATCTCCCGGGTGGAGTACTATATCTCTATAACTCTTCTTTAGGCGCGCACCACGTGTGGGTTTGTTGTTGACTACCGTTTGTACGTCAAACGTAGGGAGTTGTTTACTAGAGATTCAAACGCGTCGTTACCGCAACTGTGTGTACGGACGAAACGTATTGACGTTAATTATCCGCCGGTTCGCCGACGATTTCTCGAGGAAACGCGTCCCGACGCCAATAAATTCGGTTTTACGTTCGTTTCGTAACCCGAACCCGGCGCGTTCTCGCACGTGTAACCCACTAATCATCAACTCGACGACCGTCCGGGCCGACACTTCTTACCGTCGCGTACGTCGTACGACCGACCACTGAACAACGGTTATCGTTCGCGGTGTCGGCCCACGTATTTGTCTCCCGATAACCCCGTCGGGGTGCCGAGCGTCTCGGTAGGTTCCGCTATTCGGACGAACCGACGCCGCGCGGCAATTATTTATTCTGTGGGAAATCGGCGACAGACCGCGGGAAATGATCGTCGTAGTCGAAATCGTTCGTTTAGTTTTGACCGCCGAGCCTAGTCGTCGAACGTTCTTACAGTTCGTTTAGTCGACCGCGAACGAAAAGACGGCACGACGAATCCGCGAAATATATGTCGGCGTGTGCGTTCCCGTAGCTGTTCGCCATAAACGCGGTACGTCCGCGTTTTAAGCGACACCGAGTAGAACGAAATATGATAACGAACTTGTCACTCCGCCGTTACGGCCACTACCTGTAATCGCCACGAACGCGTCAACGTTTGGTACGAGATTACCTATATTTCGCGTACAATAAATCGACGTTCGACGTTCATAATTATACGCGTAGTTGATATTATACGATTGATTTAATCGCGGGTTGGAAGTAAATCACGTCGTTGACGGATCCCATTAAACTTTTTAGATTTTAAAATTATCGTTCGCACGACGCGGAGGAAAATCGTCCGTTCACAACGCCGATGAAAGTTTTTGGAAAGTCGTTTAATTCGCCGTCGGTTTTTTTCTTTTTTCGTTAAACGTGTTTATTTAGTTTCGCTAAAAAACGTTGACGATTTTCGATCGGGTATATAAAACGATCATAATTTAAGCGAATATACAGACGTCGAACAGTTTCCTTTCACTTTTTCGCTTTGTCGACACGTTCGGGTAAAACGAAAATGACTCGTCGAGCGAAAATAATTTATATTTAAAGAAACCGTTAACTTTTTACATTTTATTCGATTAATTTCCGTCTTAGACCGTACGCGACGTATATTCGAACTAATCGCTAATGAGAACACCTGTAGAAGACAGGAACGAACTGGGGAGTTTAATCATCGAGCGCGTTTGTACCAGTACACGTTGCGTATTATTGTTCGGAATAACGTCGGGAAAACTTTACTGTATAACACGTTCGGAGAAGCGAATTAAACGAATTTCGGCGTTTTGTTTATAGAAATGTCGAGACGAAAAGCAACTAGAATAATATTAAATAACGTGTTCGACGAATTTGGAACCGTATCGAAAGGAGATCGACGTGGTGCGGGGATGCTAACACGTTATTTATTGGTAAGACACGCGAATAGAAACGCCGCGATGACGGGCGACGAACGAAATTTTGCGTACGTTACACGATCGACGATAAAAAAAACGAAAATAAAAATCGTCGCGCTGGAGTCGACACAATTTATCGCGAACCGTCGGTACGCGGTTGTGTATTTGCGGGAATTAAAATATTATAGTAAAGTGGCCGAATTCGACGCCGTTTAACCGGAAACGATTGAATACGAATCGGCGCGGTTTCCGTACCGCGAGAAATAGTTTCCGAACGGGAGTCCGCGTGAATATTTACCGGTACGGATGGGAACGTTTCGGACGAAAAATGGGCGACGGGAGAACGGCCGGTAACAACAAAAGCCAACTGTTACGGGGCCGGCGACGGGTCGGAAAACGTTTCCGGCCGCCGTGAATAATACGTACGGTAACCGACACCGACACCCGTCGTCGCGTTTTGCGGATGGCATGTGTGCAGAGCGCCCGTAACGTCCCGTCGTTAACGCGGCGCCGACGACCGTAAAGACCGAATAATTAATACGGTTCGTGTTTAGGGCGCGTCGACGGTCGATTGATTGTGGCGACGAAAAATCTACGGTCACCCGAAACGATTGCCGGTTGAAGACGGCGCGATTTACTGTTATAAAAACCGAACGAACGAGAATTACGTGTAACATTATCGTCGGCCGGGTGTGAATGGGGGGGGAGGTAGGAGGGCAAAAAGACCGCAAACCGTAAAGATACTGTACGAACCGTCGTCATAATAGGTCGACCGTTCGCGTACTAATTCGATTTTATCGCGAGTTACGGTAACGAAACGTTCAACGCCGTCGACCCGTTCGCGTGCGCAATGGAGGCACGCGCGCGCGACACCCGACCGAATGCAAATAAACGGGTTTTCCGCCGTGCGACGATTACGCGAGCAACGACGAGTCGGTCGGACGAACGGACAAAAACGGTCTCGAAGGGAATTCGCGTAGCGATTTTCGGCGGTGTGCACACGTGTACCGTCGCACCGTTTCGAATCGCGCGTGCCGCCCGTGTCCGCCAAGTCCGGTGGCTATTTCATTCGTTTAACGCGTCCGGTATTCGTCTCCGGCGGCGTTGCGTTTCACGCAGCCCCTCGATTTATTGTTGCTATTATTACGTCGTGTTCAACGATATACATCACGCCATTATACAATACGTGTACGCTTCCGAAGTGTCTCGCCGGCCGTTAATGTTCCTGGAGGCTCGTCACGGTACGTTCGGCGGTTATCCGTCGTTACGTTTTTCTATTTCCCCCTCGACACGATAGAACGATCACTAAGCGTGAAATATTTCACGACTTCAAAGCCCTCGAAATTCCGTATCATTAACGCCGTAAATATAAATATTATGGTGCGCACGTGTACGTCGAGGTGTGCGGCCGCCGCCGCCGATGTCGTACGTACACATATTGAAACGGTCCGTTGTTTTTGAACTTTTCAATTTTCGATATGTAACCAACATCCCTTCCGGTCTATCGTTTCGTTGTATATTCGCGAACAATTTTTAATAGAGAAGAACTTTCGCCCTCGAATATCGAAGTTACGTGGCCGAACAAGTCGTTTCGTTCAGAGTTCGACAAACGCGATAATAAAAAAAAAAATAGACATTTTCGTGGATTAACCATTTATAGGTATAATGTTCCCGTTACTGTGTTCCCGTCGTAGAAAAATGGTCCGTACACTTCCTCTCCGGAACCGGCGCAGAAAACGTTAATTTTGGGCGAATCCCTTTCGTGTTCGACAATTTCTCCCCGAATTCACCCGCCCGTTCAAATGAAGTGGCCTCATCGTTGTATATGATACGATAGGGAAACCGTTCTTCCTCTTTCTTTCTTCCCTTCTCGAGAACACGAAAGTGCGAAACCAAAGTGTTCCTTGCATATCGCCGTCATGGCGAGCCTGCAGCGAATGAATTCTGTTTGTACGGTTTGTGTACCAGACGTCTGCTCGAAGCACGCCGAACCGTTGTCTGTGGAATATCAAGTTCTTTGGACGCGCGACGAACTGATTTCTACGGAATTTCGCCGAATTCGTTCAACATGTTCAACATTCACGCTTCTTAGCCGATCCGACGACTTACGTAAATAGCCGGTTACTCGGTAGATTACGCCGTATTCCGAAAGCTCCGAGTTGTTGGGGAGGTTCCACGTTTAAACACCGTGGTCGAAAATCACGCCGAACGGTCACGCGACGGAGTCACTAGCGCTACTCGAAGCGGAACGCACCGAACACCGTTTATTTACGCTCGTTGATCGACGTTGCGACAGCGACTAATTAAATCACGCCAATTTCGGCCAAGGTGCGCTTTATCGCGACGCAACTCGATGATCACCTTTCAGACGGCTGGTGTTTCGTTTGTCACTGGTCCCAGATTTATAGCCCGCTAAACGGATTCAATATTTAATCGTACGAATCATTTTTGAACACTCCGCATGTATGCGTATGAACGTAAGCAGCAGCTATTGCTATTTGACAGCGGTTAGGACGCGATAGCGTCATTATCGCGATTTAATCTGTTCGTTACCGTCCGACGACGACGACGTTGTTTTAAGTAACATTTTCGAACCCGTCGTTCGCGGCCCACGATTCTAGTACGTACGGCGAATCGTTAAAATTCTATTGACCGGCGAAACGAACGGGTCACAATCCCGTAACCGAGTACAGCGTGAATTACGACAGCGGTGCAGCAAACGAGGGCCGTATAACGCGTGTCGAGAACGCAACAAAATACGATACGATCGTTTCCGACACATTAATCGTTCGCGGGTTACGGAAACGTTCGATCTCGCCCATTACCGCAACGCCGTTTCGGATTTTCAACGCGGCCCGGGATGTTCGTTCACCGCCGACATTGTTCGCGCCGTAATGAATTTACGTCCGATTGTGTCGAACGGAGATCTATCGATACATATATATATATATATATTTACGTGTGACGACCGTTTAATTTAAGTCGAAGGCTCTTAACTGGACGTCCGTAGATAAATATTGGAAAGTTCACGGGCTGGACTCTGAAACGATTAAAATTTTCAAAACTCCGCGTGTAGCCGAAAATTGGTTAAAACGTGTTACGTACGTATACATCGATAGCTGGCGATAATGAATTTCGAAACATTCGGTTTTGGGATTATAAAGGAAGGCGACCCGAACAACGCGGCCGCGACAATTTTGTCCGTTCCATTAAGCGAAAATACCGGCAAAAAAAAATCGAATACCGCGTCGCGTCGTTGTAATCACCGATATAATAAAAATCCCCCGGACGATTTCATTTGGGTGACTGTGTATATTTACCGTGAGGTGGTCGACAAGGAATCCCCGACGTAGGCAAGCGCGAACACCGTCAACACGATATAACGAAATCGCGACCGGCGGAACGGGTCCGGTGGCACGGCGTGTTTGTAGGCGATCGTGTTTCGACGGAGGCGTGTGTTCGGGCCAGAGACGTGTAGCGGCGGTTGGTTTTTCGGCTAGGCCTGTCGAACCGGGCGCGTGTTAGGGGGGGGGGAGCAATTCCGTAGTACTCGCGGAACGGACTCGGGAGCCGAACCGATTATCGCGGTCCGGTGGAGAATTTTCGGGCCGGGGGCTCTCTCCTCACGAGAGTCCAACGCGAAAACGCGACGGCTAGGTAGGACAATTGTCGTACAATTACGATTGACGAGACGGGCGGGGGAATCGATCGGAAACGATTTATACGGACGACGATAATAATATTCTCGTATATCGTCGTCCGAACGAACGAACGGTTTGCAGCTACCGTTGTGTGGCCGCAACGATTGTCGTCGGGCTGAAAAGGCGGTCGGGCGTGCACGCGCCTTCACGCACACGAGCCTCGTGTCGGCGTTGGCGTCGGTGAGGAAGTGGCGACGGCGGAGTGCTTTTGATGCTGTCAAACGAGTTGGCAGATGCTGAAAAGATGGTTTGACAGGTGATTTATCATAATGTTTTGAAGTCGGCGTGACGTGGCCCCGAGGCTCTCTGTACTCATTTGTCACTGTCGCCACCGCCGCCGACGCCACTACACTATGTGTGTGTGTGTGTGTGTGTGTGTGCCACTGTTGTGTACTAACACACCGCTCACGTACACACGACCAACCGCCCGGTCGGCACTCATACACGGCCGCCAGCCACAAAACGCCGCGGTCTACTACGGTTACGGTATTATAGGTCGAGACCGGCGGACGGACGAGAGCGGCTGCTCGTTAACTCATTTTTAACGACGTGTCAGACAGGTTGTTTTTATAAACCGGACCCCCTGGAAGAGGCGGCGTGTAACGCGTTCCCGAGTCGTTGGCACGCCGCACTATGTGTGGCGCGTGCGTACGCGGCGGCTAACTGCGCGCTTCTTCTTTTGCCGCCCGAACGTAACCGTTTCCTCGATTTCACGCGACCGCCAGTTCGTTTCGGGTCTGTCGGCGCCCGGCAATTATCCCTATAATATATGATTATTGGCCGACGTTGGTGCGTCCCCGCGGAGCCCGCCTGGAAAACCTCGAGCGCCGTACCCGTGTATAGTTGTTAAAAACCGGGTAGGTTATTAAATCGTATCCGTTCATCGTCCGCTGTTACGTTCGATTTTCTTGGCCCGACGGATTACGCCGTTATCGTTCTGCCGGCGGACGATCAAAATTACCCGTCGGGGCTTTTCAATCGAACGTAACCAAACCGCGCTTCGTACATTTTACGCTATATCGCTTTTTCCGTCCGCGTTTATCGATATAACATCGACCGCCGTCTAGGCGCGTTTTATAACGTTTTAGTAACGTTCTTTCATTACACGTCGATCGGCGAATTCCGCAAAACAGCCGTGTTCAAGTTGCTCGTTCGCCATTACTTGAAGCCCTAAGTCGCTTCAAAACGATCTTATTTCGAAGCGCTTAATGTACGTACGATCGAGCGGACGTTTGAACGGTTTTTTCAGTTTTCCCAAATTACTCGATTTATTCTAATGGTAGACAAACGAAATGAATACAACACAAATTCCGCTCCGTTCCTAGCGAATCGTGCGATGGACGTAAAAAGTATTTACAGTATATACGTACGCCACGACACGCGACAGTTTTGGCCCTCTACAGTAATTTTGTGTTACCTGTTTCTGGCCTATATTTCCCCCTCCGTCCTCACCAACGTAACGAAATTCGTCGGAATTTTCGTACGAATATTTCGTACGTAATTCGCGACAATTCGTTCGACATTATATTCGCGCGCTACAACAAAAATGAGAGGGGGGGTTAGGGTGTACGTTTCCGGAACGGAATTCGTGCAATTAGCGAACCGGCGTTTGATTTACGATCACGAAAATCAATTAGATTTTGTTTTCCACGGCGTACCGGTTTATTTTTGGTACAGCGCGCCAACGTGTACGCGGCACAAATCCGCGTCAATCGCGCCGGCGCGAAAATCGTAACCGACCCGTAGTCTACTATGCGTCCGTCGCCGTAACGTAGATATACTGCGCGCGGGTATATTCGGAATTTCGACGCGTTCGAGGCGGCCCGGGCGACAATTGCCGTAGCCGAGTATCGTTTAAAAATGACGCCAATAACGACGACGACGACCGTACGAGTGTGCCGCGTCGGAATTATAACTTCGTTCGTGTACACGGTGATTTGTTCGTCTCGAGGATTTCAGTTATTGGTTCGTGCCGATATCGCGCGACGATATTTCGGCAAAAACAACAAACACAACGTACGAAAACGAACGTCGGTAATATTGCGTATTACACGCGCGCGCGCAGTCCGCTAAGCCGAATCGCGAGAACTAAATAACTAAGTTTCCGAGACGAAAAATACATTTTTTACGGCGTTTATTTACGCGAAATTTAAACGGGCCCCGAGCATTCGCGGGACGGTCGTCGGTCGAACGAGTGGACGCCGCGAACGTTTTATAGCCGCGTTAATATAATACATACGCGCGTTATAGCCGTAAATTATGGACAGCGCACAGTGCTTATAGCGAATAACGAATTATAATTGGACAAGTTCGATAAACATAAAACGCTTAATAAGCGCTAGAACACGAACGTTGAATAACACGGCACACTTCCGCCGCGCCGACCGTTAAACGACGGAGCGATTTCGTACGCGGCCGCCCGGTGTATAAAAATAACCTTTCGTCAACTATATTTTACGCGATTTCGCGTTTACGGTTGTACATTACGATAAACCCGTTAAATCGAAACGGCGGACGACACGACGCGCCGTAAAACGAAAACTATAGCGGCGCCGCGCGCGGCGTAATAATTAATTGTTCCGTTTGAGAACGTTTTTTTTTTTTTTACTGTCGTCATTTTTACACGGCCGTTTTTATCGAAATCGTTTACAAACGTTAACACTTGGCGTAATTCGAATTGCTCGCCGCTAATCCCGGTCAGTTACGTTCCGATCGTAATAGAAAATAAACGCTCGGAACCGAAAGGTCACGTCGGGTTTAGAGGAGGGGCGGGTGAAATACACGACGTCTCGTGTTACTTGGGCAAAAGATATACATATGCGCGAGCCGTAAAATGGAAAATAACGTTTTTTATATTGTTAAAATATGAGCGGAGGCGTGATTTAGAGGCCCGTATTAGGCGGTTATTATCGTCGTTTAGCGAAATTACGGGCGATCCGTGATATTTAAAATTATTCAAATTTTATTATCCGGCTATTCCGGTACAATATCTAATAAATTACATACAAGTAGAAGCGTGTTATGTTAAACGTTGCGCAAAATCGCGATTTTATATGATACGATATGTATATACGTATATATATATATAAATTGTACGTCGTAACATTACGCGTTTTTACTATTTTTTTTTTTTTGGCGAATCATATTAAACGACAAATAAATGTATATTTCTGTACGCGTTGTTTACGTCAGATATTCTACGTGATTTCTTTTTTAAGTAGATGAAACTCGGTGGAACGATTATCATTCGTTTATTATAATATCTAATTGAAGTGTCTAGCGTTCGTTATCGTATCTACACATCTATCTGCGCGTTAATTAGAGAACGACCGTACATTTCTGAGTAACGAGGCGCGTTTTAATTAAAATACGATCGCGTAACTTCTTGGGCGGGTTAATTTTTTAATTGACGATTTTAATTTAACGACCAGCGAATAGGAACGTCGAACAAAACGCCTAGTTTATACTAACCACGTCCGAGGAAAACAATGGCTAATTTTTACCCAGTCTTATTTCATATGGAAGCGAATAAACACGTTCGTTTTCGTACACGCGTCGCCTACATAAAACCGTCGCTATATACCGTAATCATATAATATATCGTATTTTTGTAGGGCGCGCGGTTTTTTTTGTTTTTTAACAAACGTAATTAATTAACAGTCGGTCAGACTATCGGAGTAAAAATATTCGAATAAACAAAATCGGTATATACACGACGATAATAACGGTAACGATAAAAACGATAATTATTACTATCGTTATATGCGTACTTATAGCGCAACAATAATAAACGTCGTAATAAACAATATTTACATTTTTATTATCGAAATTGAAATTACTCGTAGCAGAACGTTAATCCACTGTTTGAACTCGACGCAGATTTCTAATACAATCGAACGGGTTACGTATCATTTCTATGTTTCCATTTGGCGTAGTTAGTTATAGGAGTATAGGACAAATCGAAATATTCGATACACATTCGGCTGTATACTTCCGAGTTTCGTCGGATGTTTTTTGTTCAGCGCATTTGTCAATCCGTTACCACGGATAATCCAATTGAATTTTCTTTATTCCTATTATTATCTCCAAAACTTCTCGTTAGTCGGATTATATATCGACTCGTATTCTTCATCGTCTCGGACCGTTTCGTTTTCGCTCGTATCTTCTTCGTTACAATTTTTTACCATTTTTGATGTCATTAATGTACCGTTTTTTTTTCGTGGATATTTTCATTTATAGGAATATACATATACCTTAATCTTTACGGTACTCGGCACGAGTTCTAAGTTTGGACCCGACGTTTTTATTTTCATTTTTCATTACCCGTTCGGCGGTGTAGTGCGAACAAAGCGTCTGCGTTTTTTTTTGTTTTTCAAAACAATTTTCGAAAAAAATTATACACGGTGGATTCGACAGAACCATTCGAATGTGTATCGTAATTTACGATCGCTCCATCCAAGTATTCGGATATTTTCTTTTCATTTCGCCAACGTCGTGTCATGCCGGCGTCAAGTGTTTTCAAATTATTGGCATCTTGCAAAATATCGTTCGTCTGTAATTATTGGCAAACGAAGAGGCGGTTTTTCTCACATTCACGTAGACAACAATTTAGACGTACGGATTTATCTATAATTCGTTTTCGCGGCTAATATTCGTACTCTCGGATTTTCCTACTCTTTTGAACTATTATTAGGTCAATTTCGTCTCGTCGAATCTTTCGTTACTCGTTACGAATAAACGCACGTGTTCGCGAAACGTTTCACGTTCGACCGACGTACCGTATCCATCGAGTTTTCGTTTATCGAATAAGGAAACTATTACGATAAGTTCGTTACCATAAAGCGAATATTTCGATCGTACCACCGGTAATCGTCGTACAAAACGTGTAAAAGATCAAACGCGGCACGCCCGTTAATGATAGGTAATCTATCATTTTCGGTCCGGTCCTCAACGTACAATTCTGAGCGCGTTCGCTATTCACAGGTTGTAATCCAACAACTTCTTCTTCCGCCGTTCCGTTGTACTTTTGCCGGGCGATTTAAATCTGTTCACCGGGCAAGCGCTGTCCCCGTTTCGAGAGGTGTCCACTAGAAAGTGTACACGGAAGAAACAGAATTGACGAGCTTCGATTAAACGCTCGTCGTCGTCGTCGTCTACGCGCGCTGTACGGTAATTATTTGTATTTTAACCGCCGGCGCACCGACCACCAGCCGCGCGTTCGACCGGCCGACGTAAATATCACGCGGCCGTGTAAATAAATCGTTTGTAGCGTTTGTTTCCTTTTTCATACGGCTACCACAAGAAGCTATCCAGTTGTACGTTAACATTGTTTGGCGCGCGTATTATTTGTACCGTGCCTACCGGTGAACAAACGCACGCCGAATAATAATAATAATAATAATAACGGTAATACGTCAAGCGTTCGAAAGTCGTGCGTCATAAATATCGCACGCTATAAATACGAACGCCCACGAAAATCGCGCACGGCCAAAGTACATTTTGTATACGAATCACGCCTTAGGAGGTCGCGCCGGTGAACTGGCGGCCACGTGTGCCGATGTACGCCCCCGTATATATATTCGTAAACGCCCGAGGAACGGCCGAATCATCGAGCGACTGGCGGCGGTCCATTCGACAAGTGCGTCAACACCGGCCGCGCTTGTACGCTACGAGTATCGTCCAGAAAGTAAAGTTTCTCGGTGGCCGAGGGGAATTCGTTTTTCAAAGTTGGCACGTTTGACGTACAAGAGGGATCGTAACGGTTCGATCGAGTGATCACGCGCGTCGATCCGACGTTTTGTTTCGTCACCGCGAACTTTTAAAATGGATGTGCGGACGCGCGCTCCGGCCACCCACCTTCCGTGCGACATACGGGCGGCACTATCTGTTTGTGGACTTTACGGAATTGATACCGCCGCGAGTATCCATCGGAGTCGTATGTGTACGTAGGCCGTACTGACATTAACGACGTGGAAAGTCATTTTGGAGGAACTCGTGACGAAAAGCCGTAGGAAATGACCGCCGTACGACGTTCGCGAATTTTTTCCAGACATTTATCGAAGTCTCGTTTGGTGGAATCGTGTCGGAAATAGTCGGTTACAAAAAGTCGCCCGGCAAAATGTTCACCCTTGTGGCACCGTCAAGATCGCGTTCTTGAAGCGCGCGCGAATTTTCGGATCGTTTAGGACGTGAGGGAGAAGAGTTTCTCGACTCAGTTGTTACTGGGGATGAACAACGGGTTTGTAGCCCAGAGTCTAAAAGACATTCACTTCGGTGGCGACACACGGCTTCACCAATCCCAAAAATGTTCAAAACCGTCCGTTCGGTGCGAAAAGGTACGGTAACAGTGTTTTGGGATCGTAAGGGAGTGCTTCTGGTTGAATTTACGCCTAAAGGCCACACCATCGACGCTGAGACATATTGCGATAGCCTAAAACACCCGAGGAGGAACGTTGAAAATTGTCGAAGCGGGACGTTGTGTCGTGGAGTTTCCCTCCTTCGCAACAACGACAGGCCCAACATATTTTTCAGGAGGCGCGTGCTTCATCCGGGTGGGAAATCGTCAATAGCACCTCTCCCCTTTATTATTTTCACCCGGTCTGGTACACTCGGATTTTCAGCCGTTGACTAAATTGAAGGGGTTTCTGCGTGGGATACGTCGTTCCAACAACTGAAAGGGTTGGCGGGAGAAGTTCACGACACGGGCGTATGACAGCTGGCTGGCGCCCCGATTACGAAAATTCGTCGAACTTAAAAGCGCGATTACGTAGAGAAATATTTCATTATACTCGTGACATTGCCGTAAAGTTAATTAAAATATACGCGTTATTCGGTATTCCCGTGGTTGGTTAAGCCACGACTTGACGCCGGTAGCGGGCCCGTGTTTTCGCATTTCCGTGTCGCGCGAATTTCGAACGCTAATTAATTCGTCGGGATAGTTTTGATCTGGTCGTCGTTGGTTTTCTATACATCGTTTCGTCACTTCGTATTTGGTACGCGTTTTCCGTGACCCGGTTCCGAACTTTCGTCATCATAGACCGACAGTGGGAGTGGCTATCGTACTTTTTTAACCGGCCTCTACTGTTCCCCCAAGAGCTTTGGCCGTCGTCGCTCTAGTATTCTAGAGCCGTGTACTATTTATACATCCACTTTCGCGCTCCTAGTTTTTCTACGTCCGTGTTTAATTACGGCGGTCCCCGTGGACTTTTTCCAATACTGGCCTAACTACAATTATTTATAAATCGTTATTTACTGTTGTCGAACTTAACGAAACGGGTTCGTACGAAGTGAAAACAAAGACGGACGATCGTAGAATCGGGTTACGAAATATCCGCAAAACACTGTAGAACCACGTAACTTTTCTATATTCGAGTACCATCTAAAAACGTCGTAGCGTTTTCACCTTCCACTTACCAGTTACCGGACATAATTTCGTTTTTTATTATACTCGGGTATTTCCTACTTTAGGACCTTTGATTCGGTACAATATAATTGTGAAAATACGGCGGGCATTGGTTGCACAATAAGTAAAACGAGATATGTACGATTATTATTTTACTTTTAACGACTACGGTTTAAATACTTTTACGGGACTGTCGGTTTGAATAAGCGAGGGCGTTAATGACGATTACAAATTTTTTTATTTTTCGCAAACGCGAAGTTTCCTTGGCGTACTTTACCTCTTTACACGCACTACCGGATGAGAAACGTTGTTACTGTAGAAGATTTTTAAAAGCAAATGACGTTTTTAACGATTTTCGTTAATATAATTTCAAAAACGTTGGCCCTATTAAGCCGTCTAATTTGCGTAACCCGTGAAAAATTTGATATCAACATAAAGTACGGTATTTAAGACATTCGACTTTACGATGCCGACTCGATAATAATGGTACGTATACTATTGATTTTACGATTTTGTACGTACTCGAAACAAGCGAAATTACCGATTTGTAAAATGCCCGTCGCGGTAGAGCGTTAAATAACGAACGTACAAAATGCGAACCTGACGGCCGTCCGGGCCGTGTGGTCCTTCGCCGCTGAGGAATTATTTATCGACGGGGAACAACATCTGTCTGTCATTTAACGTCTGTGTAAACACTACGATCGGATCGTAGCGTGAGAAATCTATCGATAGATTCGGGACTTGGACGGCTTCGGGCTTGGTGGACGTTGACGAGTAGAAGATGGAGGGAAGAAAAAATCGGGAATACGTTGCCGTGTCCGGCGTGCGCGATCGATACACGCGTAATGCGCACACGTTGTAATCGTGATTCGACGTGACAGTCGACCGAGGAGAAAATCTTTTTCAAAGAGCAAAAAGACGGAGAAAACATATATAACAGAACAGAGTTGAGATCGAAGTATATAATAAAAAAAATGTTGTCACGTCTGGGACGCGGGAAACGAGGACCGGATGCTGTTGCTGCCGTCGTTTACGGTAGTGTTGATACTTAAGGGTGTCCTAGCAGTTTATCGACGGCTGGACGACGCGTTCGGTTTTACTCGACTTGTCGTTCGCGAACGATGAAAAATAAAATAGGTCGCCGTCAGGCTCCGAGTAGCGAGTGAGGAGTGCTTTTTACCTGACATTCCACCAAAGCGGCGGTGGCGTCAGCCGCCAGCCGATAATTAAAAAATTATCAAACGTATGTATAGACGCGGTGATGTGCTTTACGTTCGGTAATCGAATAGCGAGTACACTTGAATTTCGGCACGCCATTAGGTTTGTAAATCATACCGAAAATTCCGACCGCGGCAGTTGACTCGACAAAGAGGTTCCTACGCCACGTAGAATAAAAACATGGCCTGGTCATCGAAGAGACTCCGGCAGCTTAAAGCGTCAACTATTACAAGAACAAACTCCCCCTGAACTACGGCGATATTATTGACAAATACTTTTAAGCGAAATAATCTCGTTAATATAATTATTTCGAAAACGATAAAACGATTTTTTTTAATTGTAATTCGTTGGCTATAATAAATAAAACGCGTTGAGAAAAACGTACGCTTATACAAGTGTATTGGTGTTATTCACCGACATACGTCCGAATTATCGAACGACAATTTATTATTTTTATGTACGATATTACGTAGATGGTAGAAAAGTTTTAATATTTAATCTCGAACCGTGTTTCGGGTACAGGTCCTGAGAATATATTGAATACGACGTTTGGAAAGTTCGTATTTCGTGTGAGTTGCACGAATGCACGAATTAAACATTAATTACGCGACGAGTGTTATCTGTTGAGAAATCACGTGATAAAAATTGTGATCCTAAAACGACGTTTACTCGTCTTGCGTAGAACATATTCCCGTTCGATTTTTTTTATATTACTATTAAAAACGGTTACGAACGTCGAATATCGTAAACGACGAAATAGACTGTTTTGTGTGCGTCCGACTATTCAAACACGCCGAGCGATTTAAACTTAATGTTTTCGCTACGTAAAAAAAAAAAAACAACGCCTAATATAATACGAAAATTCGGCATTTGAGAGAGTCGTTCTTTTCCGACGGTCCTTCGTTCGTAAACACGAGTCCGCGTATATTATAATATAAACGAAGAATAAGCGTCTACAGATAAGTTTTAGGAGCGTTTGTAATTTACAAAAATATTTTCTCAGAAGCGTGTCGCGCGTACGTTTTTAAGTCGTTTAAATTATTATAAAACTGTCGCGGAGGAACGTTTGAACGACCGGACTCCATACGTTTCCCTCCTAGGAAGAGATCTAAATACAACCAGTTATAATGTACCGTAAAGCGTGTGTGTGTGTGTGTGAGCGCGCGCTTTCGTGCAAATGTAGAGTTGTTTTCGAATGTCGATTGAGCTGATTTAGATACCGTACAAACTACAAAGGGGGGATAATGGATATAGAATATAAACGGTTGTGGCTATGCGAAGGATTAACATTGCAGGAGACCGGCGAGTGGCGGAAGGTTAATCGGGGCCGTTCCTTTATGCCTACGTTCGTTTTTAAGCCGATTACACACCTCAGACGTAGTGTCATTCAACACGTCCACTTAAGTAGGCTTACACGTATGGGTATTATTATGATGATGGCACGGTCGATCGGCCGTCGGCGGAAATCGACACACGTCGTTGCGGGAAGTGTCTCGTAAAAAATCACTCGTAACGCGATTTTCGACCGCCGCGGACCTCTATGGAAATGGTTGTTTTCGACGATGTTCGTTCGCGGCGACCTACGGCGAACCGGATAGTTTTCAGTTAATATAAAAGTACGTGCACACACACACACACACACAAACGTCCGTCGCTATTCATTGGAACACAATACGTGTTTTGGGTAAAAACTGAATGCGATTTATTTTTATCGAAACGAAATCGGTCGACGGGTCAAATTCATTTTCATTAGTCGACCTTCCGGCGCTGTCCATATTTAATTATTCGGCCGATTATGACGTAAATTATAATATTATTTTCGGTTCAATAGGTAACCGAAAAACGATATAATGTCGCGTATGTGTGTGTGTATATATATATATATAAATAAACGAAACGCTTTTAATTTTTACGACGGTTAATGAAATTGGGTCATACGACAAATTTAATGGAGCAAAAATGTGTCCAAATACGCCTCGCACAATAGCGGCTATACAAATTTATGACGTATTCGTTTTTAATTGATTCTATTCGAATAGCTCCGTCACGTTTTTTCTTTCTTGTTTATATTTATATACACACACACACACGCGCGCGCGCGCGCGTACACACTCGAAGATTAATCGCTATAATATACCGATTATATTGCTTTACCCTTTCACACGACACCGCGAGAATAGGTTTTAAACGCGGCAATCCGGGTCTTCGCGAGAATAAATGTACGAAGCAACAATAGAACACCCTTTAACCTTGAACGCGATGACCGACGAGAGAAAGGAACGGCGTAGAAATTGTACAACGTATCGCTTTGTTCGGTTTCCTTTTGTTGTCGGGCGTTTCCAAATGAATTCGGCGCGGCTTCGGCGATGCCTTTGGGCGGAACGTAATAATTGAGTTTTAAGAGGCACCGCGGCAAACCTAAATATAACAATAGCGAACTACGCGCGGATTTATTTATTATTTCGTAACGGGCTGGGTTACCGCGTTTCGCGTTGGCTTGTGTACGCGCGTGTTTAATGGGACGAGTGGTAAAACAGGAACGCGCGTGTTCGAATCGTCGGGCGGACGCGTCGTATTTCGGCAATAAACTGCGGCGTACAGACGGCGGTCCGCGATCGCGACGTTCTAAAAACCAAAAGTCGCCGGACGCTGTACAACGAGAACGAACCGGCGTACGTCGACCGTTAATATTTTTTAAACGCCATTTACCGTATTGGATCGATCGACAATCTCGCGTTAATAATTACCGCGGTACATTTCGACATTTTACACTCTTTGTCGGCCGACGTCGTTTTTATACGCCCTGACTTTGGTAATTTGTTACGGCCGTTCCGGATTACCCAGCAGTTGCGTTCACGTTTCAGTTATCATTACACCGTTGCGTCGTCTTCGAAGTTTCCGCGCGCGATTCGAAAACGTCGTTTCGGGCGAGTTCGCCGACCGTAATACGCGCGTTTCGCCCCAACTTAATCGAAAATCCGCCGCGTTCGACAATAAAACGAACCCGACTATGTAAATCCATCGTCGTCTCGCTATAGAAATGGCGCGGTGGTTATATGATATATGCACGTCTTACAAACTGACAAAACCGTTGTCGATAGTCGGTTTCGCTCGTGACAAAACTTTCGGCGATTTCGACGATCTGGACCAGTGGTTCCCTACTCAAGCAACGGACCAAGTTCGCGAATTATCAACCGTCCACCGTCAAATAACGGCTTTAATTCCACTTTATGTCGCTTAATGTCGGGCTAATTTTCTAAAAAAAAAAAATAGAAATTTTCTCGATTTACGCGCGAACCTCAATGAATTTAGTACCTACTAAACAACGCGACTAATTAGCGTTTCTCCGGTCGTGGTAGGATCCTCTTCGTAATGATACTGTTGCTGAATATGCGAGCCGCGTGCCGATTCGCTCGGGTTTAGACGATTTCTTTGTTCGCTTTTGGCGGTACGATTGATCGTTATCGGTCGCGTACGTCCAACCGTCAACGTGACGTCTCATGACGGAAAAATTACTGACGCGGAGGGTCGTGGGATAATATAAAATTTCTCCTCAGTGCCGCGTTTGTTCATTCGTTCATTTCCGAAGTTCAAATCCGTTTTCGAATTAAGGAAAAACGACACCATCAGTTAAGGAGCACTAAACCAGACGAAACGAATCTCGGTGACAGTGGGAAATGCAAATTCCGTTCGGATCGTTCGTTGGCGAAACGCGACTCGAAATGGACGCGTTCAAACACGTAATAAAAAACACTAGCTAACGTTATCGTATCGTAGAAATATTATACGAACAACGCGCTTATTTTTGACGGATCTACGGCAAACCGCTCGTAATTCGACGCGACATATTTATATTTTCGTTCGTTAACTCTCCGAATTTTTTTCCTGTACTGATTTATGGTAATAAATGTTTTCGACGATACTGTTTTTTTCGTAGTTTTCGACTACATATCGATTATGTTAACCGTACGTATTCAATTTATTCGTTAATTACAATAATAATAATAATAATAATAATAATAATAATATACGTAAATAGATACCGGTTACTTTGTTGGGCGCGTCCGACAATTTGTCAGTGTCGGTCAACGTTCGTGAAATAAAATCGATTTAACTTTTTGATAAATGTTAACGATTTAACGATTTAATAAAATGAAAATTCGAAACGAACGAAACCGCCGCGTGACAATATTTTAATTATTCCCGTGTACCGAATTTTCGGCGATTCAATTGGCGTCCGGGTGGTTCGTCCGGCAAAATCGAAATCCCGTTCGAACGGAATTACGGTTCGCAACATTAAATCGGCTAGAAACGGAGCACGCAATTTTCGGCGAAAAATGATTGGCGCTCCGGGACGGGATAAACGTTCGAGCTACCTGTTGTTCGATACGCGCGCGTCTCTTGAACGTCACACTGCTGGCCTATTTGCGTCCGCAACAGATGTAAACCACCGACGTTATTGTTTTCAGGTCGCGGTGCCTTTACGAATTATACTGTCCGCGAATTCGCGAAAAAGTTTTAACGTAAAAACAGTCGGCAACGCGCGGTAAATATCGACGCGACACGAACTGTAATTGGTAGACGAGTACGGCGGACATTTAGCGCGTTTATGATCGGGAGTTTACGCGTATTTAACGCCGCCGTTAAAACGCGATGCGCCCGAAAACGAAATAGTTTGGTCGGTTCGGGGATTTTCAAGACATCGCGTCAGCTACGGCCGTTCAGCGTCGACGGCCGAACGTCGTGACAGACCCGTTTACAAACGAGCACGTGCTACGCGCGGCATTTCGCGCCGGGACACTCGATCGTCGCGAAAGTCGTTTGAGCGTGTGCGTGCCGGCCCGGTGTTTTGGCGTTTGATAAATATTCATTTTGTGACTCGTTGGCCGCGCAAACGCGGGCGCGTACAACCCCGGGGCCGAACGTATAAACCGGTAATGGTTGGAGATTCGGTGGCGGCCGTGGCGATATCAATGGTAACGGTTATAAATCACGAGTAGCGTTTGTAGCTGTCAAACTGGGGTGGTGGCCGTGTGTGTGTGTGTGTGTGTGTGTGTGTATATAGGTGAAAAACACGTGACATAAACACACACGCACGTACATAACGAGTAAACGGGATATACAGACGAAGAGCGCGTACGTGTGCGCACGAGAGACGGTAACGTGGAAGACGGAGAGTGATGAAGGGAGAGAGAGAGAGAGAGAGCGAATGATGAGAAATGATAAATTGCCCGTGGCATAATAGTAAGCAGGAGCCGTATTTCATCGTCGCCGCCGCCGGTACGGGAGTCGTATTTCATCGTCGCCATCGCGGGGAAAGAGGAAACCCGCGGCCGAGCGTCGGGTAAGTAGTAGAAGTGACGCACTTTGCCGCGCGTCCCGCCGACCAACAGGTAGGCAATGGCGACGTGCAGGTAGCGGCGGCGGACGGTGACGGTCAATTATGTTGAGTAGCTCGTTCGTCAAATTCTATTGGGAAATTCGCGCTCACGGGCGGCGGTGACGGCCGAGCGCCCGACGATTATTTTCAAATAACACGCGCCTGTAAACAGACAACGAAAAAACGCCGACGGAGCAGTTACTTTATTTTTACCGTTTTACGTTAAACTCGCGTGGGTCGTGTACGCTGTGTGCGGGACAACAGTGTGTATTCGCGTAAAGAACACATTGTTGTCCCGCATACTGCCGCGCCGAGGTCTCAATAAACACGAGTTTCCCCGTCGCTTGTCGCGCGGCAAGGGCGTTTTATTACGCGGTTTTCCACAAAAAAACGGCAACAACGTCGGCCATATTCGCCCGTTGTCCGATACCCGTTGCGGTTCGTTTCGGCCGTTCCGGAAAACCGAGAGAAGCGCTCAACATGTCCCCCGTCTGACGAATTTCACCGTTTGGTGACGGTTTCACGTTCGGTTCGATTAATTCGAACGCAAACTCGGCCGGAATTTCAGTTTTTCCATTCGACGTTTGTTCGTCGTAGTTTATACGAGTATCGACTTATTTCGTTCGCTATCTCACCCTTCTTTCGACCCGGTTTGCTGCGCGCGTGAGTGCGCCCGTGCGTGTGTGTGTGTATTTATATATATTTATTTATTTCGTAAGTCCCGCGATATAATTGACCCGTCTTAAATCCGTTCGGAGACGCGACGTTTCTAATCCACCGAGTATTCCATCCGTCAACGAAGTTTAGAGGGCGCGAAAATATATTAATTCGGACGTTTTTCGCCCGCCGTAAACGCCAGTGAGGAGGATAAACAGATGTGGCTGACAAGTCGCATTAATTATCAAAACCGTAGGAGCGCGCGCGCATTACACAGAGGGATTTTTGACGCAACAGACACTGTCTAAATTGTCATTGGATATGTCAAACGATATCAAGCGCGCAGACGCTTCGAATAAATAACAACGCGCGTTTGGGTAACGACGGCTCTTTTTCCGCAGGGCTTACGGGCGTCAAATCCGTTAATTGAACTGTAGAGCAAAGTCGATTCCGTCGAACGCTCGGCGTACCATTGTCGTTACAACGAGAACGTGACACGGCGTCGCGCCGGCGAGACGGAAAATTCGTACGAATTCGTCGAAAGCGCGTAAGCACCCGTGCCACACGTTGCCGACCACGTGTGTCGTACGGCAGTGGCCGAGAATCGTATCGAACGCCGGCCGATAGCCGTCCCGTCATTCCGTTTTTACGAAAGCGCCGTCCACTGTAAATAATTTATAAGGATTTCGTATCGACCTTTCCAATACTTTTCTCGTCTATATATAATTTTCGACCACTGTAATATAGTTATAATTACGACTATAATATCATCGTTATTATAATTTGTGCTACGCCGTTGTTACCGGCTCGTTTCGAAAAGTTTTCAAATTACGCCTATTAAAAACAACGGAACGACTTCAGCACGGCAAACCTATAATTTCAATAGTAAATAAATAATAACCGGCCTGAACAATGGTATTTATAGACATGTGCTTGTGCAAATAAAACGCGATATCGATTATTCAACAATAAACGACGAACGTATATTTTCTTCGTTCACGGACTACTTTAGTGATATTATTCAATTAGGTAAATTAATATATACGAGTATATATATATATATATAAAGATTTATTTTTCGTGTAGGCAACACAATGATTACCTGGAGATTCTTAGTGGTGTTGTTATGGAACTAATTAATCAATCGCATTAGAAAAAACGATCTGATCGAAACTCAATTTATTAAAATTTTGAATAGGAGTTACATTTATGGTAAAGACTTAATAATATCGTAGACGTTTTGTTTTTAAATAACCTTAAAGGTATTAAAACCGGATTAAGGAGAACCTTAAAGGGCCGTCGTTTTACAAGCATAGATGGCATTAAAAGCGCGTCGCTGAAAGACCTAAAGGTTATCCCGAAGTTCGAGTTTGAAAAGTGTTTTGGGAATTGGAAGAAGCCCTGGCACAAGTGTCATCTAATAGGGACTATGTTAAAAGATACAACACTACTGTAGACGTATAAACGAACATTGTTTTCAGAAAAAAAAAATTTCCGTTATTTTTTTAACACACCTACTATAATCGGGGCTTTGACGTGGTTTTAATTAGTTCACGGACGAAGTACTTTTCAACGTGTGCCATATGTCGTGAATCGTCAAAATAAAAACGTGTTATTACGAGTACGTTATCTGATTTTTCTTCGGTTAATAAGTATACTTGGACGGAAACGAACGTAACAAATAATTACGCCGACGTTCGAGGCTATAATACACTCGCGTTACTAACCGCGAGTTCGCGAACGCTATTTCGCGCGGCGTTAATGATTATAATCGACTGTAATTCATTCGGTATCTCGCGTGCCTTATCTAAAATAATAATAATAATAATAATACGTAGGTAGGTACGTGGAACCAGCGTAAGTACATACGTATTACGTGGGGCGGCCACTAGTAGCGACCGAATAGTGAACTCGTTGTTTTTTCGAAATTCGTTACGAACGAATCGCGTACGGTTAGTAGGTTTTACTGGTGAAATTGCTTACGAAATCCCAACGGATACAAGGTACGGTCCAAAAGTAATGAGCCTTTATAAAAAAACCGAGATTTATTTAACGAATAGGTTCAAATTATCAAAAATCTTCAAAATAGGCACCTTCTGCGTCAACAC
>JAIPRN010002858.1:0-26105 GCA_025469175.1 Geopemphigus sp. TES_GeoC_2020 | reverse complement strand
TATATATATATATATATATATATATGTTTTTAATGGGTTAAGGGATGAATATTACGTGAGAATGTATCCATTTGTTCGGGAATACGTTTCGTATCCAAATGGTGATAAATATTTGTAGCGCACTGTAAAGTTCTTTTTAGGATACGTTTTTGTTGATATAATAGGATACAACTGAAGACGACATTTTTGTAAAATAGTGATCTTGTTACAAAATGTTTTTTATTTTATAACGTATTCCGAGGAACCGTTGAAGTCAATACTATATTACGGGTAGATTTTAATCGTAGAACTTCTAGTAGTTTATCTTGATTGTAATCTTTATATTTCAATTATTTAAGTTAAAAGCAGAAAAAAATCGTTTGTTTTGGATACATTTTTCATACGAGATAACCGTAACACCATGTTTACGTTTATTCATCGGTTTTAAAATAGCGTGCTAATAACGCTACAATATTATACTTGTGACTTCATAGCACAATAAACTTTATCGAATATCGTGTTCGATACCATAAGTATTTGCGTATATTACTCGACGCCCTTGTTAGTTATTTTTATTTGCAGGGTCAAACAGAGGCCTGTTTTTTATTTCAACAACAGTTGACCAGTAATTAATTTTACTATTTGGACGACCCAATTAATTATTGTTTATTGGTCGCTTACCAGCAATCCCCTGAGATTAAGCCAGAAAAACCTAAAATCAATTTTACGATTTTATAATACATTTATATATATATTTGATATTTTTGCAGTGTATATAGTTGTCTAAATCACTAAAAATGATGAATATCGGTCAACTTTTTGTTCGTAGACATTAAAAGTTTAATTGATCTATACTATTTAAAATATAAGTAGACCGTATCTATAAAAGTCATATGTCTTAACAATTTAATTATTTATCTATTACAAAGATTAAATTGATTATAGATTTTTAACACTTAACTAGTTGGTTTGTCAGTGGCACGTTTTAATTGTATTTTTGTTTGACATCAATTAAGTTTTAATATTAATTATACAGTGAATATATATATATATATATATATATATATATATATATATATATATTATATATACGCCAATAAAAAAGGTTTATTTATGAAAATTAAAATTACGGATACCACTATTAAACCTGTATATTATCAATAATAGTGTTAAAGATATAAAATCGAAATTAAAAAAAATACAATCAATTCGTTAATTAGGTTCGTTTTATTTTTTATCAACCATATAAGTTTATGCTAGAAAGAATAATTATACATTTAACGATTAAAATATAACAATAAAACAATAGTAATTAATATTGTTACAATCGAACGCCTAATTACTCAGTTAAATAATTGAACGACTATACTTATGTAATGCGACATTGTACTGTCGTAATTTATTCAAAATTGCTCCGATTTCGTAACATTAAGTATAGTATAATATTACCTCACTGAAAGATCGAGCGAAATCAAATTGGAACAAACTAAATTGACGCTTCAACGATGTTGCTCAGTAGTGAAGAAAATGACAATATTGACAACCTATGACAAGTTGATAACCCGATAAGAATTTACTTATATAATGTCAAATCCTTGATTTTGCTTATATATTCTAAAACAAATATAAATCATATTGGATAAAATGATGTAATGCAATGTATTATACGTATAAATATAAAATTGTAAAACATATTTTTACGGTTTTTCTTTTTTACTAAAACCTCATGAGGTTGGTTATACTAAATATTATAACGAATATATTAGATTTTTTTAAGTATTTCATCGCTAAATACTTATTAATATTACGATTAACAGATATTTATGTTTATAAACGCTTTCGTTATCATTCTTATTAATACAGCGTGACATTATTCCGCATATTATTAACTTATTCAAATTGAAATCACAAATTACTTAATATGTCAAGTACTAATTATATTATAGTAGAAACATTTCCGTATGGAATCAATTTCATCAAATTAATTTCATTCATTTATTTACTCCTATAGTTGATACATACGTTTAATAAAAAAAAATATATAGTTATCGATGTGAAATTAATTAATTACAAATTTGTAAAATGTCTAAATTCGAAAAATGCGAAATACATTAAAAAAATATAAAGCATTTCTTTATAAAATATTTTTAATTTACTTTTTGAAATTAGTTAGAAATCATAACAGGTTCAAAACATATTATATATACATAACTTCTTTACATTATTCATCGCTATACATTCTGTATAATCCTTTTTTATGGTATAAATTATATAAAAAACACAAACTAGAGACTATTTTAAAGAAAGAAAAATTACCTATAATACATTAATTTAAAGAATCTGAAATAAAATGTTTGCATTTTATAAGATGGCTACGCATGAATTGAAATTTAAAACATTGTATCCTGTAATCAGTTGTGTGTTATATTATTCGTATTCGAATTATAATATTATTTTATAAATCAAAATATTTCTTGATACTTTTAAGCATTGTAAATTGCGTGTAGTTCAAAAAATAAATTACAAACCTCATTTTTATATTTTTATAAACAAAAAAGAAATTTAAAATATTTTTTCTTATTTTTAAAACAATTTTGCAATATAGTACACATTAACTTTTTCTACATTGATTATACGAAACCAACGAAATTTAATTATTTTCTTTGGCAATTTTTTATATTATAGAAACGTTATTCTTCTATCATTTTGTACAAACTACAGTTGTTATAACACTATATAAATTTGTCCATTCCCATTTTAAAATAGGAATACGTTTACATGATCAGATTCACGATATTGGTAAATCCACGAAAACATTGTTATTTATAAATTAAACGAAATGGTACACAAGTTATATGTGTGTAACGTGGACACTGAATACAACTCTATCGATGTATTGTCCATACATCATCACATTCTGAAATAATAATTATAGTGACGACCACGGCAATGATTATGATGAATTACTGTTTTTTTTAGGAAGTGCGTATTTAACGTTAAATCTAGTAACGCTTTTAAATAATACGGGTGTATAAATTATAAATTATAAAAGAATTTATTTTGTTGAAAAATCGAGTAGGTAAGTTTATTACTTGAAATTAAACTTAACGATGTATTCGTAAACACCAACGTTTGTTTGATTTTGAACGATTGTCGACGATAAACGAATATTTCGTTATCATTAACGTAAAATCAATTTCATTTTCTTTTCGCTCAGAATCGTACGTATCCTGCACGTATTGTATGCTAAGCGAAATTAGAATCAAACCTATAAGAAACAGATGCACTTAAAACATAAAATTATACGTAATTCGCTGTTATTATGAACACAACGCGACTCGTAAATAACGATTATTTTATAAAAGTGTCTTGTAGGTATATTTTCGCAATATTTTGCGCAAACACGTAGTATAATAGTAAAAATGATGGCTCGTTTACCTATACATATTAAGTATACGTGTAAGTATAATTACGGTTTTATCATTTAATGAATACAGTCCACTAGACAGTACGAAGTATCGCCAAAGCGTAATTGTGCGTGTGTAAGTATATCGCTCAAAAATAAGGATTTCGGTCGATTTTACAGTGTAATTGTTCTCGCAACGGTCTAAAAATATAGGCATAAATAAATGTACGAGTGTATAGTATGCAATCATTTCGAAGAATAATAAATTATAAAATGGGTCACTTTAGACGTGTACCCAATATTTCTCTCTAGCGATTTCAGGAGATCGAACTGAAAATTAAACCGTACATCATTATTATCAACCCGGTAATAATAATACGCTGACGATCATTCTTCCACGATTCACTGATGCTATCACCGCATAGCTATTAAATATCAAAAATATTTCGAAAATATTTTTGATATATCACGAAAATGTTTATTATGAATCTACTGAAATTAATAAATATTGAATACAGCTCCGTCGTTTTCACTATCCGATCCACTTGGCAATTTTATCCAACGGCATGAATGATGCAGTTTTTTGTGTTTCTCAAAGTACTTAACTACTTAACCCAATTTTTTGCATTTACTGAAAACCTGTTAATTTCGGGTCAAATAAGTGTTTTGATAATTAATTTGTCGAATTAAACGTTTTGAAAGGAATGACGAGAGGTTCCATCAGAAATACTTTTGTGGGGATATTTCGACCATGACATTTTATGATAGAGATAATATGATTTGCCGATTCATTCGCTTCCATACATTAAAATATTCGAATAGCAAATTTCATTGTACGTATACGTCTTTTTTAGTAAATTTTTTCATGTTTAGAAATTAATATATTGTTGGCGACAACAAGAAAAAATGTGACCTTGTCATTATTATTCCTTCGATCTCATTACCGTTGTTAAGTTTTGATTTCGTTGAACTCTTATTTGTCACAATTTGTTTACACAAACAATCACACAATAATCATAGGTTATATTATTATATATTGCTAGTTTTTAATTTTACGTCTTTTATAGAATTAGTTCAAATATCTATACTCTCATAACTACCAGTTTTATTTGGTTATTACCAATATTTGTCTTTTCTTTAAAAAGCGTACTCATAAGTAAATAATCCCGTCTCGTAGCGCCGTACGACATTAAAATGGCATTCATTTATGTCTCGCTAAAATTCGTTTTTCTTACAGCCAGTGGATATTAAAAATTACTAATGAAAGTCGATATAATATACGGATGATGGTGAATTTATATAGTTTAATAATATAATCGTAAGTGATTTCATAAACAAACTATTCATTGCAAGATCGTGAATTACTTTATGTTAGGAGGCACAAACGTAGGCCATAGCTTCTGGTACTTGTTAAATTTTAATTAGAATACTTTATTCATATCGTTACGACTACACGATTCAAATAACTTGTAGGAAATGACTACTTGTTAACTGGATAGGAATACACATAAATATCATCTATAATTTTGTGTTGGAAAATATAATTTTCATAAATTATTTGTATAAAACGATTTGTCTTACTTAACGTGATTCAATAGACAATCAAGCTTTAAAATTGGTTTTGGGTTTATTAAAATATAAATATTTTATTCTAATAAATTTTAAGAAAGCTAGCGAGCCACGGATGTTGTGGATTTAGGACGCGTACATAGTGATTTTAGAGTTTTATTATTTTGTAAACTACGACAAACCATTATATTCAAAAAACGATTTCGAACAACGCAAGTAGTTCATTTATGAATACGATAAATTTTATTATTATTACATATTATACGTTTATTCTTTTTTTCGATATCGAGCGTTTTATCAGTATTTTACGGTTGTAATTATCGAGTAGTTTTCAATTACTTTAATTCAACAAATCGATAAAGGTGTAAAACATAGTACTTATTAATTACGATTTACTAACCGAATTCAACGTATCGTTTTACCATACCAACACTCCTTTTACACAAACAGTGATTGCGGAGAATATAAAAATAAAAATAGCGTAATAAAAAAACACGTTATTGTAGGAAAAATACGACCTTCACTTCGTTCAAAATCAGTATATACCACTTATATTTAGAACAAAATTTAAAAAATAACTAGTAACGAGATAAGATACTTGCACTAGTTCTACACGATCCAAACGATATAATATAACGTTTGATTTTGGTCACCGCGTTTTGCGTGTGTAGGTAAAATCACTCTTTGGACGATTCAGTGGGATTGTATATTCACACCGTTGTACTACAACAAAAAATTACGAATCATTCATTTTAGCCATTATATATATAAAATAAATATATATTTATTTATTTATTTATTTATTTATATATAATGTCATAGGTTAAACAGGAAATTGGTTTTTATTAAAATTGTTTGGATAATGAACACAATACCGAAATTATTATAGGCAATAATAATAATCAATAATAAAAATATTATCTTTTTAGGTACAATAAAAATTACGCGAATTTAAATAAATAAATAACGTTCGATCACGAATATTTTGTATATAGTATGAACCCGATTTCTTCAGCGCTCTTATGTATATTTCAAAGGTATAAGCAATAGATATTTTGTCGGATGGTCTTCGTTATCAAGTACGCGTTTATATACACCATCGAACTGGGTTTGCTAGTCTATCATATCCACTTGTCAGCGTACGTTCATTCGGTCGATTCTATTGTTATGACAACTAACCCTATATTTATAGTAGAACCTTTTCGTCGACAACACATGAATATGTTTAAATACATCGTTATAAAATCTCTTGAGGTATTTTTGAATATTTTTCCTGCAACTTTTTTCTAATCTATCCCTTTTGCTGTGTCGAATTTTTTATGTGACTGTCGTGAATTTTCCTAATGAAATTCGTCGTTATGTACAAAATATTAAATTATATTTTCCTTCTTAAACAGGCGATATTAATTTTTTTTCGTTCAATACTGTAATCATGTCGAATTCATTAATAGCTTACAATTTTAAGGTTTTACCACGGGTTTTTTGCATGGACTTTTATGTTCGACATTATTTTACCATATTTCGCTTTAGATATACACTAAAATCGTTCATATAAGACGCCACTTGAAATGCAGTTAATTAACATCCAGTTATTCAAACGATAACTATAAACTGGACCTGTGTCGTACAAAGATTTCCGATTAAGCGCCACTGCCGTCCGTGCTTGTGCCTTTTTTTATTTACCGCTACTTTGCTCAAAGATAAGTACATCTTTTCAACATTGTGTACAATACCCATTTGAGCAAACAATGATCAAATATCGATTTGAAAAGTTTTATTGACGGTGACGGGTATTTCTTATAACCACTAATTTTCTTAAATTGTTCATAAAATGTATATATATATAACTTGCGGATTATAGAATTTTCAAGAGAATCGTATGGTGAAGCGGTCTGTGTCGAAGCCAATTCGTAGGTATACCGTGTGTGATGATCCGTAGATGGTCATACATTGTAGCTACGGATTTGTAAAGCCGCTGGGACGGTGTAGCGGTGCACAGCAATCGTACTTGCGAAATCTTAATTGACCGTGGCATGTGATTCATTTGGATACGAATTGTGGCGAGGCCGCTAGTAGTAATTACGTATAACAAAAAGCAGCTATATTTTGATGGGAATGTGTTTGAATGTCAAACGTCACTACGGTGTTGGTGACCAGGTGGACTCACTTTTTATTCGTTCCATAATATGACCGAAAACGTGTTGTTTGTAACCGTACGATAATACAACGCATTTCCGTTATTTGTTTTGCGCCGCGAAAATTCTCGTTGGGTTAATTTACCGGTTGTGAGTACACGACCAAGATCCGTAGCAATATTGCTTAAAGCGATCGCGTTTGGGAAAATATTCATCTCCTGAACGTTGTCTAAAACACGAAAATAACTAGCGAACGAGTGCCTGGCCTAGTACTCATCGCCGCGATCTGTATTCGATGTTTTTATTCATGAAAACGGGCACCGTAATTTATGTAGTGCTTAATAATACGTACTCCGTATCATCACCACGAGCGAAGATTAAACTGTGTTTTTTTTAAAGGGTTTTTTTCCGTTCGTTGCCCCTAACAAGCTATAAACTAGTTTTTTCACCTTAATAACATTTACAGGTTTTCCGTCGTTCACGAAAACCGTATCCAAAATATGTATAATCACAAACCTAACGTAACAATTGAATACCGAATTGTACGTACATGGCTTGTTTTATTTTTATAACCAATTACACACGCGCCGCTAATGGAATTTCGCGGGCCATAAGTGAATAATTAAATTATAATATGTCTTCTACGCAGTTTCGTTTATTTTTAAATGTAAAAGTTAATTCGTCATATTGACGCGTATTTCCATACATTATACGTTTCAAATTCATTCTATAACTCAACAATTGCAAATTTATTTTTAAATAATATAATTTTGCCTTTTCGTAGAGCGTGGATTATTATTTCTTCATAACTCAATGGTCTTCGTATTTTCCATTATTTATTGTGCTGGTTTTTGCAACCTAAAAATGTCTTTATTGCAGTGTACAGACTACACTACTAAAAGGCACTGTTTAGCAATTATTCACGTGTCAGGTACTTTTTTTTTTGATAACATTTATAACATAATTTTGTTATTGAAACATATATTTAAACGACGTTATAGAGACTTAAGGAATTTTAGATCATTTTACGTAGTGTTAAAATAATATTTAAAAAAAAAAATTAGATTTAATTTAAAAATCAATTTTTTTTTTTGAAACAAAATAAAATTAGACGCGCTTATTTGAGAATAAATATTTAAGAAACAACATTTAATTCAAGAATTTTCTATTTGTAAATGTTAACCCAGAAATGTTGAATTTTAAATAAACACACATAATAAGTTTTGTTGTTGAACGTAGTTTTTCTCTTAACAAACATACACATAGAAATCGTTATGTTATAAGTGAGACTAATATGGGACACATTATTGTTACTTATTGTTTTTCAAAGTTTAAATAATGTTTTTTACGATAAACAAAGTTTTGCTTTAAAACTCGCATTATTAACTGTAACTGTATAATATTGGTAAAGATTAAATTGCATATCTAAAATTTTGTTCTTATATTTTTAGATTTTAAAGTGCATATTTTGAACTTTTTAAGTGCTTATTTCCATGCATATTTTACAATTTTAGATGCGTGAAAATCCGGTCTATAGTAATAAAATGCGTATTCAAAGTTTGAATACATAATTTACTATCTAAGCTTGTATAAGTTTTTATAATTTTTCTTTAAAAAATAGCTAAATATAAATGGACAAAACCTCGTAGTCATTAATACGTGAATGGCATTTAATACATTGAATTCCAAAATGATTCCTCAAAAAATTATGTTTAGTTTAAAATGTAATTAATCAGTTTAATATGTTTTTAAAGTTTGTGGAATGCATTAAGTTTTAGTAACAATGTTCACAAATATTTTATGTGACCAGCTTACTTCCACGGCAAAAATGAATGCCAAAATAAAGTTCTTCATAGATTAGTTTAAACATGTCTTCTGTAATCAAGATTATGACGTCTGTAATACAACTTTTCCATTCGTCGTGATTTTTTGGATTGGGAGGTATATAAACAGTGTTTTTTAAGTAACGCTAAAGAAAAAAATTACAGATCATAAGGTCTGGTGAACGAAACAGCCAAGAACAAAATGTAGCGTCATTAGTACTAAAGCGACCTATCCATCTCCATGGTAGTATATCGTTGAAAAATTAGCCGATATTTAGGATAACAATGTATTGATGTTCCATTTTGTTGTAAGATGAAATTATGTCTTGCAGTTTTAGGAATAGCCAATCTTTAATTATTTGTATTAATAAAAATGAAGTTCCAGTTATTGTTCTTCCATCAAAGATATTGGCTCGAACACTTTCTTTCTGGATACATCGCAGATTACATTAATTCGGACAATTCCTTTTCATGTCCGACAACTCTTTATGCAATCTCTAAATTCCAAATTCGCACAATGTGACGATTCGCCTTTCCATTTAAATGAGATGTGGTCTCATCGCTGAAAATAATATGATAAGAAAATTGTTTTTCCTCTTCACTTTTCTCAAGAACAAAAGAGTAAAATCAAAGTGTTTTTTCTAAATCAACGTAGTGGAAAGCCATCAGGAATTGCATTTTGTACGGTTTAAGTCTCAGACGTATCCTCAAAATACACCAAACTATTATATATGGATTATAATGTTTTCTGGATGCACGACAAATTGATATTTGCAGACTTTATACGAAACTTTGTTAAATTTTTCAAAATTTTTTCCGTAGTTTTTGGTCGATCAGATGAATTCCCTTTGCATAAATACAACCAGTTTCTTGTATGGTCTTAAGTCATTTTCCTATGTTCTGAGCTTTTGGACATTAAACGTTGAATTGTGAACATTAAAGGGTGATGACGGACTCACACTTCTCGAAGCGTAGCCTACAAACGCCTTTTATTTGTTCGATTGATATTTCGATATTATCTAACGAAATTACGCTACTCTCTGTTATAATGCACTTTATCCGAACTTGTATGAAATCGATAAAAACTCTTTAATCCCACCTATCAGATGATTGGTGTAACGTTTACTAAAATCTACTAATTCAAGATTTACAGACTATTTAAATCGGATGAATCATTTTGGAACACTGCATGTTTTTTAAAATTAGCCGTTACAAAATGTTATTAATAACCAAATAAATATATCGTGTTAATTATAGGCGTAATGTTTTGTTTTGTATTCTAATTGTATAGCCACGTATGTTCGTGTTAGGTCGGTAATTTGCATAATTAATTCGTTAAATAAGTTTGTTCCGTTTTAAACGAATTAAATGATATATGCTAATTTTAATACGGGTTTTTAGTAATTTTCTTATTAGTCATAAATAATATGTTGTTTTAGGCTATTTCGAAATTACAAGATATATTCCGAAAAACATAAAATTATTAACCTTCCATAGCTCCTTTGACAATAAACTATTTTCAAAATAAAATTTGGTAACGGTAACCACGGTTGTATTTTAATAATAAAACAAACAGAAAGTTTTATATTTTTTCATTGTTGCATAATGAAAATCATCATCCATTAAAATAATTATTGTCGTTATATGAAAATACGTTTCTACATTTATACCCACGCTTTTATATTATGTTGTATAGTTCGATGTAATATTATATGCATGCGTAGAAAACACCACAATAGTTATGTGAATATAGTCTAACTATCGTATTTTAAGAATGCTTATTCCTTTTTATTTTGCATTTAATCTGTCTTCAACGATATTTGATTGGTTATCCATATTTTTCTGTAAATTTTATTTATAATGTACCGGCTTGTATACTTTACAGATTGATATGCGATATTATTAACAAATAAGTAAACGGATATTTTCTACTAAGCCAATAACATTGTATTGTAAAAATAAAGAAAACACGCAAGTTGCAAGGTTTTTTCATTTTATTGCCAATATAATTGTACGTTTATTATATCGTGTGTGACATAAGAATATGTTTTACTGTCTGCGCTTATTTAGGTCAACGCAATATAAAATATGTAATTTTATGCGTTTTCGTTTTGTTTACACGCAAATAAACATGAATAAATTTAAAACAATAACAAATTATTATATTTTGTTTTTGATGTGATAATAATGATAAAAAAGTACGCGCGTTCATTAAAACAACAAGAATTCATTAATTGTATTACATTACTAATTTTCGTTAATAATGGCAATCGTTAATACTCTGTAATAAAATATATTTTTAAATTTGAATAATTAATAAACAAATTTACAATAATTTCTTAATATAATAACTGATGGTGAAAATATACTTATTTCACAAAAAGATAGAAACGAAATGGCATTTATGTGTTACGTAATATAACAAAAATATGTCTATTTATGAATGGTTAAAAGGTTCGTTATATAGTTCTTAAATTGTGATTGTTAATCACCATTTAAGTTTATAATAAAATAATACGAAATTTAAAACAAGAAATTGTCCACGTTTCATTGGCAAAAGTACTTTTTTATAGTCAATTATCTTTATATTATATTATAAAAATTAACTTCAATATTTAAAAAAAATTCCCGGAAACTCATTTTATAAAAAACTTAAAGAAATTAAAATCTGTTTTTATATAAATATCATGTTATGTAGGTTATTTGGTACGGTTGACGAATTATAGGAAAATATTTTTATATACAAACGACAAGAATTCAATCCAAGTCCGTAATTCTCAACCGTAACATAATAAAACTGTGAACTGTGATTTTTTAGTAATGACTGTTAGATAAATAGAGATAGCAACTATAAGAGTAGTTTTCTCTTAAAATAGACACCAATTTTTATTTTTATAATATTATTATAACAATAAAAATTCGATAGAAATAACATTATACAAGGTAAACATAAAAGTTATTTTTCCTGAAAAATTAACCAAAGACATTATTGGTTTTTTATACATTTATTTTATTAAAAATAATAAAATATGACGTTACGTACACAAAATAATATTTATCTAAAATACGTAAAAATTTTATCAATCAATTAATCAATATACTTTTATAAACTTGGTAATTAAATTAAATCGTTCGTTATTTGACCATACTCGCGGAATTATAAAGCATATAATTAATAATAACGTAAAGCCGTCAAGTTTTTAAATTATCAAGGTTTAATCTGTTGCCTGTAAAAACTTAGTAATGATTAATGTGTTTGTGTAATTTCATCAGTATTATGAACTATCGAATGTACTTATCGGCGTATGTGTGTATTTATGTTAAAAAGGCTTTTATATTTAAACTTTTTTGACTTATTGATGTTTTATTATAGCACTAAGTATTTGCATTAAATTCGGCGAAATTTTAAATCAGTCAAAATCAATCATCATTGGGTAAATGGGTTTATAATTATAACATTTAAAATTATTTGAGAGTTACGGCCTTATTAATACATTCATTTATAACATTTGAATAAATATATATATAAACAAGATACTTTTGAGTCTACAATTTATAAATAATCAGAATATACACATTAATGTGGGTTATATGTAAAATTACATTTGTCTTTTTATTGTTCGAATAAACAAATTCTTTTCACTAGCATTTATTTGTGTGACATCGTTGTTTATTTATTATTATCTTGTTTCTATTTTCTAATACATTAGATTTTAATCTAATTAATTTTTAATTTTTATATTTTTAATATAATTTTTGATACATTTTAATAGAACTTAATAAAATTTATTGAATATCACACTAAACATATATGGATTATAAATGTTAAAATAAAAATGACATTAATATATATTTCATTCGAAGTATATTTATTCATTAATTTACTACGAGACCCCGAATATATTAAATAAAATAATACAAATATTTCATATACTTTGGAGTAGGAATATTATTATTTAATGTTTTGGATAACAGTCAACGAATAAAACGATAAACGTTTAAATTATCATTTAAAAAAACGAACAACAACCTATGTTAGTTTTAATAAAGCCTGATCTGAAATCGTGCCACGAACTTTTATAAACTTGGAATATTTGATTGATAATAATGACACAGATCCTTGAATTTAGTTAATCAATGCACAATATCCTTTATTCAATACATTCCAGTGAATTAAATAATCATTTCCACGATATTTGTTTTTTCGTCAAATTTCAAACAAGTAAAGGGAATAATATTTGCAATAATGTTGTTCGCGAAATTGAATACGGACAAAAGTACGTTAGCAATCTAAACTCAAATTGATTAAAAACGTAAGAAAAACTTAGTTCGACATACAATCGTGTCGAACGTGTAGATTATGTTCAAACTTTGCATGATAGTCACGAGAAATATTATTGGGAATTCGTCGCGAAAATCGGTTCGACAAAAATTCAAAGTTAGCGTGCCAAGACTATGTTCTTCACTTTGGGCACGTATATTTTCTATTACGAAAATGCGTAATATATAAAACGTGGTACGTGAGAAATCTTATATATGATTTTCGACTACCTACTTAACGGAATCGTAGTGAAACAATTGCCACATTATATAATAATTTCGACGCAATTATTTTATGACTCACGGTAGAAATACCAACGCCATTTCCCCCTATACTCATTCGCGTGATCACTGTATAATGCCAAAAAGGAAATGACAATAAGAATAGACGCTGCGGAGCAGCTATAAAATTTTGGATAACGACTACCAGCAACCGCCACGGCGGACGGATACTTTCGGTGTGATCGGATGGAAGGAAAGCACTGCCCTATTTTCTGCCATTATTTTACTTTTTTATAGAATGTATGTATAAATATATATATATATTTGAATGAATATTATTGTTGTTATTTAAGGGTGTGCCCGGCCGATGCCGATTTGGCCGGGAATCAAATGAAACGGACCGGGTGAATTGCTACGTGCGGTGCCGGAGCACGGAGCAATAAATAATATCCGCGCAATATCGACCTCCGGCAGAGTATGAATAATTGTAAGCTACGAATCATGCGCAGGAACACGAAAGGGTGGACAAGATATGACGGTGGAGTGGGAACGAGGGGGGAAGTCAGTGGTGGTTACAACGAACCACAACTTCTGCCGGGGGAATGTGTCGGAATACGAGAAATATGTGTCTCCACAGTGTGCTACATGGACCGAAAGAATTGTAGAGTTGTTTGAAAAATACTCCAGGCCGATCGCAACATACTCGGAAACAAAATAATCGCAACGCGAAAGTGATGTATAAATATTATTTTAAAATAAACCCATTTCTCGTTTTTACTATATTCGAATATTCTATAAAATTAACTAACTAAACGTCGTTGTCCGCCAAAACTTTAATACTAATTTATACTTTAAAAATAAATATATATTTATTTATTAAATTTAATACAGTAGTTAAATAATATAACTAATACCAATTTGGAGCCATTTTTTAATTGACCATAGATATCCACAATAATTCTTTATCAAATAGTCCTCATTTCGTTACATCCAATAAATCATTACCTCATTTAGTTAATCGTAACATTTTGTGATGTGTATTGTAGCAAATATGTATGTGTGTAATTGTGTGAGATAAGTATTAAATAATTTTTCAATTCCAAAGTCTGTATTCCATCTGTGGGTTATTCTTATCTCACTCTGAGATTCATTTATTATCCGTTATAATATATATATATATATATATTTAAGTATATTTCGTAAAGCATATCAAAATATTACGTGCTTAGCGTTACACTGCCGCAATCAAAATTAACCACGATTAATCATTTGATATGGTTGTATAAAATATTACAAAACGGAATCGTTTTCGGATTAAAGTCTTTTACGAGACTTCCACTAGATTTACGAGATTCTGCAAACGAACGAAAAATACAACATAATGTTGTTATAATAGCAACATATGTGTAATCAGATTGTGAATTTTCGTACACGTGGAAAATTAATTATTACAATACTCCTATGACGAAAACTAGCGATTTTCAAATGTTTTCTAGAACGGCGTCCATAGAAAATAGTATATTATTAGCGGAACCCCAACTTCTGCTCAGTATGAATCTTAAAAGCACTCAAAAACACCCAATCGTATTGGATTTAAAATTCTCACTTGTATAATTCGTTAGATTGAAATACAATTTCACTTGATTACGTGGAACGTACATTAGGAACCATTACCGAAAATTATCAAACTTTCAAAGACTAGAGTATAAATGTTTTTCGAAATTTAAAAATACAAGTTTTTTTTATTTTAAATCAATACAGATTTTCAGACTTCAAATACGTATGAGGATATTATTTGACAAATTTTAATAATAATGTGATGTACACTAACCAGTGAACGTTTACGCAGACGTCTATAAACGTATTATTCTAAGCAGAAAATTCTCCGAAATATAATAGAGAACCACATTTTGCAACAAAATGTATTCAAAAATAACGTTTCTGATTCTAATTTTACATAGTTAATAAATTCATTTTTTTCCAAAATTTTAATATTAATTTGCGCATAAAAAACAAACATAATCAATTTTTTTATCTAGGAATTCAAAAATATATGCAATGATTTCATAAAGCATTTAAAAAAGTAATTTTCTAAAGATTAAAAAAAAGGGGTTTTGTCTTCTGTCAGTTCAAAATATTGATATTAATAATTTAATGGCCCTATAAAGCAATTAGTTGTAAAACACGAAATAAATTTAACGGATTAATAATTATTATTTAATTTCAGCTAAATTTAGCTTTTTTATACAAATTAATATAAGTGCAATAAACGCAATTTTATAGCGTTAAATACATTTAATAATTACTATTTTATACCATTCTTTACCCATATTATTTTAATATTTTATGGTGATTTGTGAGCATGTGGACTCATACATGCACTTATCGTATATAAATAACACTATTATTTTACCTCACTCGCAAAATAATAAATAATTAATTGTTCGAAACACCGACGTGAAACGTTATTTTAAATTTATTAAAAACTATTAATTTTATTTCCAATTAGTTATAATAATCGTGATAAGTTTTTATTTGTCGAGTTTTTAGTTATACTATAATAAAAAAATTAACGTACAATTATTTATCGGTTTTTGTGAATGTTCGATTCTCATTATTTAAATTTTTATGTTAACAATAATATTTCAAAACTATCATCAAACACTTATGAAGTGCGTTAAAATTATTTTTATTTTTAACGCGCGTTTTTATTATATGGAAAAGTATATTTGTAAACAAGAAAAACTAAATACTCTTAACTCCGAGATTGCACGCGTTAAAATACAACACGCCATCCATTTTTCATAAAAATATAATCGAGAACTCTTTACACGTAGCGAAATTCTAATAAATGGCGTACGCTTTTCATATGAGTGCCACTGCTTTGTACGCATTTGGGACGACCAAAACTGTTATGGTTTGACGCCAGTATTGCTATTAGGTGGTAAACCCGTTTTTTTAAAACTAAGTGTATGCAAACAATTATGTACGAACGTTATACTATATGAGAGTTAATTTTTTTATTCGAATACGTTATAATACTTTGCCTATATTCAAATGGATTATTGCGTAATTTAATATAGTCAATATCGTTATTTTTCGTTTTTGAACGTTTCATAATACTGTTTCTTATAAAAAAAATCGATTCAAATTGCATTAACAGACATTAAATAGACATCGTATTTGGTAAAATAATTTTAATCGTCATATTAACGAACTTAAGTCACCTTAAAAATTACGTATTTAAAAGCGTCGTTAAAGCAATTCGTACGGATTATACCAAATAAAAAAAATTTCGAATACTATTTAATATTATTTACGAACGTATTTAAATAATTAAAACGATTTTATCAGACATCTGCGATACAACTATCTGTAAGTTGTTAGTATACTTTGTGATCGGACCATTTTATTGGCGTTTCGGGAAACTATAAAATTTGTCTTCGAGTATAAAAACAGTTTGCGTCCTACGGAACTTTAAACATTCTTTTGAACGTTTACGATGGTTTCTCTGTCGATATCGCGTTGCTTACTAATCATTGTTACGGCGGAATTCCTATATGAATAACAGCAACCATCTTATGTATTTCATTCTATAGTCAACAACACTAAAACGAATTCTTTCATATAAAAACGTCAATACATTTTAAAATGCCCGTCCATCCAGCCGAAGTTCTTGTTTCGAAATATCATTGTATTTATTATATAAGGGTTGGTCGGTATACATTTTGTTAGTTGGTCTTCCAAGGATTACCGAAAAAAAAAATTAAATTCTAGCTCTGATAGAACACCGCGCTGTATTATACGTTTTTAATATATTGTATGCAAGAAGGAGTTACTGTAGCAATATATTTTCAATCGTATTAAATATTGATATTCCACAGATAAAACGGAAGATAAATGCCGAAGACTATTTATTTTTGCTCCCGATTTCTAATTTGATAGTGAATGCGACAGGCGTCCACCGTCGTTTCCTTGGTCACCCACGGCAGTTCCGACACAACTTAACGACATTAATAACTTAGGCCCGTTAAACATTATCGAAGAAACACTGCGTAATCCAATAATTGCGCCAATTGTATTTCATTAATTTCATCGTTGTGATAATATAAAACGTATATAATTGTCATGTTCCAGAGTGACCTACGATCACGATGATTATCACTGGTTCTTACGTCAAATTCAATTTATAAAACTCGACGGATGACCCGCGTACGATTTAGGGAAATGGTTCCAATATTGTTTTTGGTCACGCTGTTTATTAATGGTAAGTTGTTATAATTGCTAGCTATTTTTTTTTTATTTAAACATAATTACGCTTTTACCTAAGGTATATTAACATACGAAATTGTAATATATTTATTTTAGGTAGATGACATTTAAATGGTGTGTATCTATAACTCCGTAATGTATACATAAAATCGTTTTTTGCTCGAAACTATTTGTAATCTTAAAGGACGTAATAGCACTTACTAGTCATCACAAATAATATAATATTTATTCGAATTTAAATACCCAATGTAAAGATACATTTTACGTCATATTGTGTTCGTTAATTAGTAGGTTTAAAATATATTTATTATGACGAAATTAGTAAAAAAAAAAACGAAACTTTTGTTTTATTCTTCTCCTTAATATGTAACATATAATATTTATACACGAAGTGTTGTTTTAAAATAATAATTAAAAATTATATTGAATATAAGAAAAACAAAAAACTCGCGAACGGTGTTTTACGCTTGACTTGTTTCATTTACCATAGAATAAGTCAGCGTTATATTAATGTTTTAAATTTTAAACGTTGAAAGTAAACTTATAACTTTTCAAATACAGCGAAACTTCCAAAATAAAAAAAATCTCGTAAATTGCTAAAATTGTTGTGGTGGTTTTTATTAATCGACTAGCGAAGTATTGTTTATCGAATAAGGTATTACTTACCTTCTTTATTATTTTTCATAGTAAATGTTTTTCAACTGACATATAAGGATACATTAATAATTATTCAGTATATTATTTTTTAAAAGTGCCAATTACAAAACACATTTCGCAATAAAATTACCAAAGCCGTATTTTAATTTTAAATAATACACAAAAACTGTATCTTAGACCCTATTTTCAGCTGAACTAATAACGTAGTTATATATGTATATATGTACGGAATTATTATAGATATAAATCTTCCGATTCGAAAACATTTAGGTTTAAAAAAGATACAATTTCACAATTAATATTAAATTAATTTTTTTGTAAATATTCTTATAACGAAATGATTATGATTATTATATAGAAACAATTGTAATCATTTCCACATAATAATATTCGCAATAGTGTTTTAAAATATTAAACATACCATTTAAAAATAAATAATAATATAAACATTATCGATATTTATATTTTTTTTAATATTAGAATTTGAAGATTATAAAACAAAAATATGTTGTTCCGTTAACAATAATTCTTGTACATTTGTATTCATAATATATTTCCAATGCAAAAGTTAAAATATTTATGAATAAAGTTCTAATATTTTTTTCATTGAACATTTTTTATTATTTGGTTATGATAAAAATTGTAGTGTAAATTTGAATTTCGTTAAATTGTGTTTTAATGACAAAGAATGTAATGTGATAAAAATAAGCATTTTTCTCAAAATTAATATACGTGTATCGAGTAAATTCATAAGAATGTATTTAAATAACAAAGACAAATGTGTTGTGATTTATGACCAGGAGATTAAGATACAACCTATTATGTTATTATTTATTTACCTAATAATTACCTATTTATTTGAATCTAACAGTTTAAAATGATTTCGACATATTTTTGTATAGTATTACGTTTATTAATTTATAGCATCTTGGTGAATTACGCAATATATAAATAATAAGTACTTAATGTCACTTGAGATTACTTATCCGATTCAGATAAATAACGAATAAAAGCCACGTTTTTAGACCTTTTTTAAAGTAATTTATGGCGATTATAATACTACGACGTAAATAATCCCAAAATACAATCCATAAAATTTCATAATTATTCGCAACGATAATAACAATATAATACTTGTTTTAATAAATAAGTATTTATAGCAAGAAGGGTAATTGAAAGACATGATAATATTAACTTCACGAATTCAATCTAACGTATTTTTCCCTTTTAAACATTAATACTTTATCAGTAATGTGATTTATAAATTAAAATCATTTAATGTACACAAATATGTGTTTCATTTAATCATTACACATAATACGAATTAATCGAATTAATTAAATATTTCTTTTTATACGCGATCAACAAAAAGATTTTGTGCCATGACCCATGCACTCGAATGATAAAACGATTAGTTATTCGTGGAATACATAAAGAAATATATACCGTTTAATGCACTGCGTAATTTGTAGTGAAGCTCTGTACGTTTCATTAAATTTAGGTAATAACATAAATCATTACTAGAGTTTGGACGCAGTGAGAATTTGCTATTTTCTATTGGTCAATTATGAAATTGTATCAGCTATAACTTTGATGAAAACTAGGTAGAATGAAACACTCGGAAATTAATTTTACTTCATATGAAAATCGTTTCCTGTCTTTTATAGTTTAAAATCGATTTTATTTGGTTTTTATCATTTTTATCTTGATGTGTGATAAATGTATTCAATTTTACTTAGTGATTTCTGATTTGAAAGTATTATTTATCGATATAATTCAAAAACATATAATTATGTATTTAGTCATTTAAAGTCATTTTTTGTTAAAGCATAAGTATATTTTAGACGTAAAATTTAAAAAATATTTTATAAACAAATGTTTCCATTATATATTTTTTAATACGTTGATATTTCTATTATTATTTAAATAAAACCCCAAATAAAAACACTTTTAAATTTTTAATCAACAGTAACCTATAATAATAAAAGTAACTTTTTATATGTATATATGTATATATATATATATTCAGATATAAAAAAATATATTTTTATAAGAATAAAAGTAAATTTATACGTCAAACATCGGCTTTTCATAGGATTGTACAAATTGATTCCTAGCGCTTTTTATAGAATTTTCGGTATTAGTTTTTTGAAGTTTTATAGAACTTCAACGTCTGAACACATATCTTTATGAATTATTAAACTTAATTACGCTGTTACATTTTAAATATATAAATTAATTTAAAACATAAATATATTATATTTGTACGTCTAATTGAACAATTTTACACGCGAATGGATGTTTAACTGCATATGCCTTATACCGTGTCATTATAATTCGAGGATTTGTTTGTTTCTATGTCTAAACGTACTCGCTTTCTAGATCAACCATGTAGACAAATTTTTCTTTTCGTATGTGTTTAATTTTTTTGTTATATCCTCAATTTTGCTATTTTTGTATCACGATCTCCGTTTTTTAAAACTTGAAATTTAAGTAATAGCTTTTCTATCGAATCTTCGTCAAAGCCTTTGAGCATTTATACTATAAATTATTGTTCGCGACATTTGTGTCCTTTTTAAAGAAGTATTTTTTTTTAATTTCTTTTGGGATATTTGCTTGTTTAAATGAATCCTACAGAATTCCTTTTTTTCTCTCTTCATTTCCGTAATCAACGCTAATACAACAACCGTAAATCTAAATAATATTGTTCGTGTCAAATACGTTTAGTTTTAATTTAAGTCACGTTTAGAATTCATACAGAACGATCGGATGTAAAATATATAAATCTTCATACAGATATTCAAATTGTTGTTAATAACTTTAAACCTAATAGAATTTGTTGTTCATTTGAGTTTTTATATTTGCCTCTATTCTTAGTTTGGTTTGTATTTTATATTGACACTTGTATGTAGCTGATTTATAGTAATTATTTGAAACTTCAATTCTTTCCACTTATATTGTTTCTTTTTATTCATTAACCGTATCCCATCGATTAATTAGAACGTATTTCGTTTTTTTCACCATTGTCACAAAACGCAACTTTCAACCCTCTAATTAATTTATTTCGTTGTCGTTTTGGCTAACTGAATGTTATTTTCCAAATTTACTGTGTTTTTCACGTAGAATAAATGGACGAAAATAAACGAAATTCCTATTATGTTACATGAAGGATAATTTAAAAACATAAACTTTCGGCTAATGCCAATAAGTGACGATTGGGTCATTGATAAAATGCTAAATACGTTATTATTTATTTAATAATATATACATTTTACGTCAAGGTTGAATAGTCAACGATTATCTTTTTATGACTATATTTTATCACGGTTTTATTCCGATATACTGGAGTATTTCGTACCTACACATTTCACGGACTCTTAAAGGTGTGACAAACGTAATCCTACGAAAAAAATATCCGTTGCTTCCACAATGATATGGTAATCTGAATTCTCTAAAAATATTTCAATTTGAATCGCCGCTATGATGACTATTTTGACAATTTGATGTTTAGAATTTTAAATAAACTTCGTTGCTAAAAAAAATTTTTTAATAATTCCATATAAAATATCAGCAAATTCGATAATTTATTGGTTTTGTAAATACATTTCTCTTCAATTCATGACTCTCACACAACCCTTTTCACCCATCGGCTTATTGTTTTCAAAAAGAACAGATTGTTGATTATTCTTAATTAAAAATATAAAAAAAAAAACGTTTTTCTGAAATTCTAAGAATGACACAATCAAATATATTATTGAATACATTTGTAATGTCACCGAGTTGATTTGACTAATTCGATTTATGTTTATTATTTTATTACATCTACTTCGATAAATAATATCATCAGATTTTTATAAACTTAAGTTATGTATTAGGAAAACAACCATTGTTCTGTGTTCAAGAGAACGAAAACAATTTCGTATAATTTTTCCGAATCGTCAGTAGTGTTGACGTAAAATTGTAAAAAAATAAAACGCGCAGGATATACATTTATATACACGGTGATTCCATAGAGATTCAACATGTTCTATACATTTCATTCATATTTGTCACAAGAGTATAACGCAGCAAATGTTGACATTTCTCGTGACACATAAATATCAATATAAAAAGAAAAACTATTTCTGACGTATTTAATATTGCGTATACCTATTTCTTAAATATATTAGTCACTGTATTCTTATTAGCTTTACGTCCATTTTTTAAGTTCAATTTACTTTCGGCTTATGACGATACACATTTCGTTGTCAACGCCAAAGATATATGATAAGATATATAAGACATATAAGATAACGTTGTACTCCGTTTCGCGGTCACAAAGCCCGTTTATCGAATACGAATACACAAAACAATAAAATCGTAATAGAAAAACATTTACTAGTAAACTAATCAAAGGACATATGTTATACAAGAATGAACGGGCGAGTATCATCAATTTAATGAGAAGTCCGTTGAACGATATTAATGGTCCATGTATAGTATAAATATCAAAAGATGTTGTGTCTACATTCATTCTGAACAAGAAGTATCTGTCTATTTTAATTCGTCGTTACGGAACAAAATCATCATTGGAACATTCCCTGACGCTTTTATTTTTTGACCTAATTCGTAACGGACACTGTTCGATAATAGTTAAGAATAGCGAATAAACTCGCGGTTTTTCGGATAGAAATTTTCCAAAATTTTCGTCCAGAATATTCGTCTCTATTTAACCGAACGCGCTTTGTGAATGTTCTAACGGTTGTTCATGCTCAACTGCTGCTTTTTAATTAGTAGCGTTTCGTTTCGTTTTTAAGGTCCTCTTGTCAATTGTTATATATTTTAATTACTCCGCCGAAAAGAGAATCTGATCGCAACGGGAAATCAATTAACATATGCAAATAACTAATTAAAAACATAACCTGGACGCGTTATAGCGACAATATAAAAGTTATAATTGACAATGAACTGTTCGTTTTAATTATCAGATGACTGCGTAATCGTTTTCAATTCGATCGTTATTTCGTTTATGTAATTTTCATGTTTTTATTCAAAATAACTTGATCGTTATACGGCATACGAATAATTCTGAATCCAATAATAAAACTACTGGATAAATGAAATAATTTTTAAAATTTTTAAAATAAACGAGGCTTTTTTTTCTTCAAAATGTGTTTTTAGTCTTATACTTCATTTAGTATTTCGTTATTTTGAAAATAATTGTACAGAATTTTAGCATATTTCGTTATCGAAAATATATCCACGAATCAGTTTAAATCGGTTAATTATAAATAAGTACATAGTTTGCATCGAATTATACCTAAGCTGATTTCGAGAAATGTTTAAAATTTTATAATATTCGTATTAAATAATTTAAACTGCTATATTACATAAAGTTTCGTAACAAGTTATTGGCTAAATATGATAAACCATATTTGGATTCTAACATACATTTCAATATTGTTTATTTAAAACAAGTTAATTACTATTATAACACAAATAAAATCATTTTATTCAACGAACAAGGCGAAATTCTAAAAATAATACCGTTATCAAATACTTTATAATAGTTCAGCCACCAATTTTGAACGCAATTCGTATTATAAATAAATAAATTGTAATATATTATAGATCGATACAGATTAACTTAAAGAATCAAATTGCCATTGTCCTATACAAAAGATGTTACCGATTTTAAATTAATATTTATAGATGATAAATATAGTTATTCAGTAATTAATTTTAATATTTCAACGGAAAACGTCTCGTTGTAATAATATACAAATAAACAGTCCAATAAAAATCTTTGACAGCTAATTGCGCAATTCAATGATTACGTTTTAATTAAAGACACTTGTTTTTTTAAAAACCTTGAGATGAATTTCAGTCAATTTAGTTAAATGGCCTTTTATAATCACTATTTGTCAATATTTTTGAAATCGATATTTAATTAAGTGATAATTAAAAAAAAAAAATTATTTATAATTGTACGAGAAAACATCCTTTCTTAATATAAAAATAATAGTATAATACCTCGATGAATTAAGAATATTTAAATTTGCATGGATGTTTAATTATCCTTTTAATATTCAATTATCTCGGGCATTTTTTACGATTTTAATTATTTTCGGATATTTTTATTTAATAAAAGAAAAAACTCAATTCCATAAAGTAATTACACTTTTTTGTAAATACGTATTTTAATAACTATATTTATATCTTCATTACATAATAATGGCCTTCATATTTCAGAGTATAAATATAAATGTATACCGATTAAACTAATTTTTGCAATAGTAAACATTATATAATATGGTGGCTTTGTTGTTCGTTGCACTAATAAAGCATACATTATTGTTTAATCAAAATAAATTATTATTTATCGGAATTAAGTTTACTATTATGTTTTAAATCATTTATTTCAAAATCAACATACGTATATTATTGTCTTATTGGCGCTAAATAAATAAGTTTAAGCATTTCCCATAATTATTTCCAAATAAATACAATAAACGAATTGGCAACGAAAAAAGATATAAATTCCCCAGTAAATTAACCTTCGTCAATAATGATGGTAAGTCTCATAGAACCGTAGAATGGATGGAGAATCTACGGGTAGTTAACAACTAATGTAAAACTTGTGACATTAGGGAATTATTATGTGGACGTGGCTAAGTCAATGTTTGAATCCGGGCCTATTGTTTCGTGCCTATATCGAATCGGTCGAGTAACCATTTCAAAGTTGCGTAGAAGATATTATTATATACATATATATTATGGTACTGAAACCGTAGCGTAAAATTCAAACGCTGCTTAAGAACGATGCAGTTTGAAACCTTTGGTAATCCACCGTCGTCCATATTTTGATATTGCGTTTATATTGGTACTACAATGAGTTACAATAGACGGTCCAGAAATTTTGGAAATAGTTAAGTTTAATGTATCTGAATCAATCACAATATTCAATTTAAGGTACACTTTTCAAAAACTGTAAACGTTTAAAATTGTCAGGAGCTACGAAAAATAGTTAAATATTGTAAAATGGTCTGTACGTTTTTATTTTTGTTTTAATTCGTCAATAAAGGTCTCCAATATCGGGCGGTTAATATTAAGTAAATAATATGTTCTTAAGAAACACATAAAAACGATTAATGCGTATGGTATATTGTACTTTGTTCATACGGGGCGTTTTTTAAATAAAATGAATCGTTTCTTGTCGAATGTTGTAATAGTAAAATTAATGTTCATTGTATTTATACGATTCAAGTTTTGACTGAGTATAATTTTAATATTGGATTAAATAATAAAAAATTACAATGAAATATTTGGTTTAATAATAAAAAATACGTAAGTAGTGCATAAAGTTAGTAGTACATAAACCGTCATTTTCCATCTAAAGGGAAATATGGCAAAAATACTTTACGCAAAATCGAAATCGTATGGCGTTTATTAGAATTAAATATCAAATTAATTAGAGGACGGTTATAAATACGAAAGAATCGTAAGATTTTTTTTGTAAAATACCACCAAAATAAGAAGATACAGTATTATAAGTTTAAGATTCTTCCAACAGCTGTAACTTCTAGCGTGGTTATTTTAAAATATTTCATCTAAAAGATAGGGCGTTACAATTTCTGATGGAACATTCACTTCATGAAAAGCACAGTACGAATATTCGTAAAATAATCATTAATATTTATAATATTATTATATTTTATTATTATATATTATATAATAATATAT
>JAIPRN010002857.1:0-26126 GCA_025469175.1 Geopemphigus sp. TES_GeoC_2020 | reverse complement strand
TTGGAAATTCCCGCGGCCTTTTTTTTTTTTTTTTTTTTTGTTTTGTTTGGTTAATCATCTCGTTCCGTATACACAGTATACGATGCGTACCGCACACGGATATGGTACCCGAAACTGTTACGATATCGATATTACACATTCAGACGGCGAATCGTCGAGGGGCCGACAATTAACGCGTTTTCCACGGAAAAAACCGTTTTTCGTTCGATAACGTTTTTCGACTTTACGATAAAATCTCGGTCGCGTAAGTCCGTCTCAGTGTCTTTCCGGCGATCCGATTACGCACCGGATATGGGTCATTACAGACGACCACGACGGTATGCGTTTAACGCGATGCCCGGAAATTTCGTCTACCCGCGTGTTTGGAACATATTTCGAGTAAACGCGGTAGCGGTAACACGCGATATCTCGAAGTCCACCGTACGTTTAACGAGCGTAACTAGTCGACGGGCCGGCACGACTATTTTCAAACGGTAACGTCGCGAAAATCCGTCTCGAGATGGTAGAGCAGACTACTACTACCACTTAGCGAGCTGATCGTGTGCTTTAAACGTTGGCACAGTCGTAAAGTCACGTTCGGAAACGTTCGTCGTATTGCCGCCGGGTGTACCAATTATAGCGTTACGGCGTTTCATATATCCCTTCCCAAAAGCCGTTTGACGATGATTTCAATCGCGAACTTTCGGCAATCACAACCGTTCCGGTCGGTACACGCGGGGGACGGTGGGCGACGTAACGTCCGCGGTAGTTACGACACATTTAAGCGCGTACTCTACACTCTCGCCTGTTCCCATTTTCGATCGTTTTCGGCACCCTTAAAATAACGACGTAGCTTCGTACGTTACTCTATAATCTCTTCGGGATGTCGACGGACCGTTGTTTGGAAACGAAACGAGCGTTTGTACGGGTGACCGGCGCGCGTACATTGCCGAAAAGCGGTCGAATAACAACGCGCGATCAGAACTAACGGTTCGATAAGTGGCGCGAGGGAAAAATTCGCGACGAATTATCGCCGGACGGTTAATAGCGTACGGCGAGAGTCAATCGCGACGGTCAGGACGAAATGTGGAACGGCGGACACGTAGTACGCGGCAGATGCGACCAGCAATATTCTACCGTTGCCTGTTCACGGTGGCTGGCGTGTACGCGTTTAATACACGCGCGGTTTGTACGAAGGGCAGTCGCTTCGGGCGTTGGGGGACGAAATCGTTCGTTGTTTCCCGTGGGGCGGTTTTCGAATCCTCCGGCCCTCTTGCCGCCGTTGTCCCGTCGTCCGTACAACGCGCGAGAATACTTGCACCGTACCCGTCGTATACGTTACGTCGCGTATCGCGGAATTCCGATAGCTACACCGGTAGAGTGGTGGGGAGGGGAGAGGGTCGTCCCGAACGTATAGGCGACGCGTTAACGATATCGGAAACGGCGAACGGACGCCATTTGCGCGTATTTTGGCCGATAGCCGTGACGCCGGTACCATTTTGTCGAAAAATACTAGCGCGTCGTCCGCGTGACGTTTCCACCAGCCATAGAGTATAGAACGAAACGAGATCTCTTCCACCCGCGCCTGCCTACGTTACCGAGCCCACCGTGTACCGGTCGCGTGATATTCGAGTCGACCGCGGGGTGTGCGCCTACAAGTCCCGAACGTTTTACCGAGTCAACGGGGGATTCGTGTACGTCGTTTGGGTCGGCCGACGTCACACGGCGAATTCGGTGTACCCGTGCTCCCTGACGAGTGCACCGCTCAGCCGTTCGTTCGGTACGGGGCGGTTTCTTTGGTTTCGAATGTATTGATGTTTCGTTCGAGCGCCACGACGGCATTTCACGAAATTGCGACGAAAATCGGTTATTGAAACGAAAATTTGGGACGTCCTAACGTGTACATGACGGAATCTACGAACGAAATTCGAAAACTAAAACCGACGACGATAACGTTGATACGATACGACAAACGAGCGTTTACCAAAAACAGTACGCACGGCCCCCCTTTCCCTAAATATAAACGGTCCACGCGCGTGTTTTTATTACGATTTCATTGACTTCGTTTTACAAGTTATTGTAAACACCCCGCGTACGAATCATTATTATTCCGGTTGATAAGCCGCGCGGTATATATATATATATATATATAAAACGCGTATATATATGTCGTACGGGATGCGTCGTGTACAATAAAATACACACACACACGCGCGTGTGCGAACGTGTACTTACGTATATGTGTACAGGGTGACACGGTTGTTCAATGGACCGAGAAGAGAGAGCGTATGTGTGTGTGTGCGTGCGTGTATGCGCGTGTTGAAGGGCAGATGTTTAATCCTCTCGCGCTGTCGGTGGTGGTGTCCTCGTGTCGGTATAATGAATGGACTCCGAAGCCACAACGGCAGCGACTTTGCGGCCGCCGCCGCCGCCGACACGTCTGTACCGCGGAGGACAAAAAAGAAAAAAAAATTTATTATTATCGTGTTTTACAAACAGCTCAACGCGTATACGACGTATACTCACACTCACACACGCACACTGGCGCGCATATTGTTATACACGTGTATCGGGTAGGCGTTTTAAAAACGGCAGCTCCGAGATGTGCGTATACGGTAGATATATGTGTGTATTACACATTTACACTTAGAATAATATATATATATATACTCGCGGCTAAAACGCGTGTTATTATATTATAACCGCGTGACTCCTGTTCTACACGTTTTTAATGCGCGTGTGTACGCCACCGTTTCGTGTATACAGGATGTTTGGAATGGAAACGCGAACACAAATTTAATCGAACCGCTTCACCGGTAGTGGCCGTAAACTCGCGGAGATTTACCGAACGGCGACGTCGTCAACAACGCAAATCTTCTCTCCCGAAACGAGAACAATTCGTTCCGACGTAGTTCGGACCGAAGGCGCCCGCGAACGCCAATAATAATCGTTCGGCACGCCCTCCGCTCGGTGTGGATACGACCGACCCGACTACTTAATCGAAACAATTCGGGCACCGGCGCGCGTAGTAATATCGCGTTCGCCGGTAACCTTCCCCGGATAATAGGCAATATTATTATCGAAAACGGCCGAAATCGCGATAATACCCCGGCGTCCGTAATTCCCGTTGTTTTCACCCGAAAGCGAACGCCGCCTAACGAAATACGTCCGTTCCGCGCGTTCGAGCTACGGTGGCGAATAATTGCGGGAAAACAAAACGTTCGGTAGTCCGCACGGCCTCTTCCGCGTAGAAGCGGCGAATTCGATTGTCAGCCGGGACGGAAAACGCGCGCGATCTTCTCCCAACGCCCTGTATACGCACACCGGTCCAGTTCGACCGAACGTGTCCACGACGTTATTAATATTATTTACCGGGCCAACGAACGAACCGGTGTAGATTTTATTTATTGACGTCGCCTTCTTCTCCCGTTCAGGCAGCCGCCGCCGCCGTTGCTTTGCGGCTTTTAAACGTCTGTAACTGCACGAGCTGGTCGTCGTCGTCCGTCTGTGAAGTATCGAATGGACGGGGGCGGTGTGGGGTGGCGGCCGGGGAAATAAAAATTGTATATTTAAAAATATTCAAAGTGCGCGCGTGCGCGCGCGCGCCAACGTGTGTGTGTGTATGTGTGTATGTAGATACGCTAATAAGTCATGCTGAGTTCGGAATATATGGTACCGGTTGTCCACTACGAGTCCCCGACGAAATATTGCCCACATCCTCCGCTGCTTTTGTGTTGTTACAATCTTGCCGACGACGACGACGATTTAATTTTTTATTACCTTTTTTTCCAGCGTCGTTTCTTTTTTCGGTTTTAGAAGTTCCCGTGTGCGCGAAATACGTATTTTTTTACCCACTATTCCCGTCACAGCCACCTCCGTATTTCCCGATAAACCACCAGTCGTACGAATAATCCGTTTTTGTTTTTGTTTCCGGTAATCGAATTTAATCCCGAACGGTTACTTCGACCACGACTACCGTAAGTAATATCGGCAACCGCGATATACCATAACGAAAAGACTGGTTAACTATCGCGATAACCCCATACGACATGTACGTGTGTATTCGCGTCGACATTCGGGACGAATTATATCGAAAATCCGCGAATAGTCGACGCGAAATGGTTAACTACACACACACACACACACACACGTGTTAGTTGGCAAACTTCACTGCCGACGATCGTTTCGCGGGGTTATTACGTTAATCGTACATTTTTGGCTTTCGAGAAGGCCGACCGAGATCAGACGTAGAGCGTTTCCGAAAACGATCGGAACGAAACTCGGCGTTTTCTTATTACGGGCGACTTTAACTTTCAACTAACGACGCCCACACTCCTCCATTCGGCGAGTTATTAATGCGTGTGTACGACGAAAACGAGCGAATTTAAATATGGCTACGGTTCGTTCGGGGAGAATATACCGATCGCGGGCCTGACACGTCGTCGAACAAACATTCGGGAACACGCGCGGTCAAACGAAATTGTCCGGCGGGCTCGCGGTCTCCAAAAAAGTTCTGACGACGATTTTCGAAAAGTTTTAACGACGACTATATACGAATAGAAACGGCGCCCGCGGTGGTATATTGGTAGACACTCACACATACACTCGACCGAATAACGGCGGCGATTCCGTTTAGTCGGTGAAAGGTGCGAAAAACCATCAACGTCGTCGGCGTTCGCCCGGCTCCACTCCCTCCCTCGTGTTCAGGTTGTGCCGGCGATCGTTTGTTACGAATTTCGGGCGGTTCCGTTCCACGTTGGTCGGCGTTCCTTTTTAAGGACAACGATACGCTTACGCGCGGGTACGGAGAAATCGTTCGGACGTATCCGAACGGCGGAACAGTCGTTGCACGTTTCAAACGAGCAAATTCGGACACGATCACGAGCTGTAAAACGTCCAAGCTAAGCGTTAAACATAATAACTCCGCCTTTTCGGTGCTCTCGCTACGGCCGCGAATCCGAAATTCTAATACGAATTTCCTACCTACTCCCCTACTATAACGGCCGTGATCTATTCACGGTTAGATCATTCCGAAATACAATTATCGTTACCAGAGTTTCCCCGCAGATACGCGACACGTCTTGTGCATAATCATTTCAGGGGATGTGATGGTCGAGAGAGTGAACCTAACCTAACCTACGCGAGTAATCGTTTGTAATTCGGCTAGTTATCCAATAGGCTACCGCGACGTACGCTAGTCGAACATATCGCGGTACCTTCGGTTTCGTCCATTCCCCGACACGAACCGACCGAAATTCGACACTGAAACGAACGTTACCGATGAAAACAACGTCGCGTCGGGGTACCGACGGGTAACCACCACCCACGTGCTCATCGTTATCGTAAATATCCGAACTAATAATCGGTCCGCGTTCGGATTGTGTTTTCGTCTAAAATAAACGCGTACACGTATAGTGCCCTCCTTGACCCGATGAAATCGTTGACGGAAAATCGAAAATTTTCTCGTGATATGGAAATCGGATCGACAGACGAGCGTAGTTTTTATGTAAGGACCGTCGCGATTATAAAAATGTTCGAACCGTTCGCGGATTGCGTATCATATTGGTCGATTAACGAACTCGCCCATCGATAAAACACTCCACGAAAACGGCGGAAATAACGCGTTTAAAAACGATTCGTCGTCGTTTCGCTAACGATCTAAATCCGGCGGATAATACGTAAACGCGTAGATCCGATCATACGGTTCGAAAGATCTCCCGACCACCACGCGCGCGTTTCTGTAGCTAGAACGAAATCCCGGCAAACACATTTCGCGAACATGGCAACCGCCGCTGTTTCATATTACCGTTTCTATTCGTTTAAACGGATAATTCGCCGCCATATGGGCCAGACCGGCCGCGTATAACAGGGACGCGAAAGCGTAACGGCCATGTCCTCCGTAAATAATTTACGTCCGCCGACACGTCTCGCCAATAACTTCGTTATGATTGCAGGAGAAAACTTCGGACAAGTCGACGAGACATTTGACGGAAGATGCTTTGTGCGAGAACAAAAGTGCACACTTTCGCGAAATGTACGAACTCCAATTCGTCAAGGTACGCGCACGCCAAACGGTATATGTTTACCGTTATCTATACGGACGATTTACGTTACTACACTGTTACCACGGTCCTCGACGTGAACATATTGTGACGACGTATTACGCACGCGCGAGTTCCGACGGTTTACGCGCCACGAATCCGGCAAAAATACCGTTTGACGTACACGCGTACTGCGTAAGTGTCGGAATAGAAAAAGTACCGAACGACCGACGAACGGTTCAAACCAATTCGTGTTTTGTTCTCCATTTCGGTAAATCGTCGACGGCCAAAGTCAATTCGAACGATTACACGTTTTCTAACGCCGTAATATCGTAACGGAGTGAAATATATATATATATATATATTTTCCGCGATAAAGTAACGGTAAATCCGTCTATAAGTTCTAGTGGTTGGACTACGAAAAATGTCGATAAATTAAACACGTATATCGATCGTACGGACGATTACCATAGTTTCTCGGAGAAAAGAAACGAATTTATTTACGTCCCGATTTGTAAATAAATAAACGGGTCGTTGGATATACGAATCCGTTAAAACGTACAACGCTCCCCAACGACGACTACCCCATTTTTGAAAACCACCCGTGCCTATTACGCGTTAATTGAACGATGTCGCGCTTTTTCCGTTTCTGTACCGCCAGGGAGCCTATATAACCCGTAGGTAATAATTAGAATTTACGTCGCGCGCGTAACTCAAAACGTCCGAAACGTTTTATTTTAAATTAATATTCATGACTTATCAACTATATAATAGTAGTACTGGACGAGGTACGAGAGAAATGCCTACTAAAAATGTGTTATTCGAAGTCATGAATATTTACGCTCAACAATGGTTAGTACATTCTAGAAAGTGCCGTCACATATTATTATTAAACGTACGCGCGCGTCTATTATTGAATTATTCATCGAAACGTTCAACAATTTGCGTTGACCAATTTACGATCTAAATCGCGTTATATCTATGTGACGTATTCACGATACACGTAAACACGTATAATTAAGGGAAACGTAAGCGAAATAAATAACCCGAGGTTAAATTTCGAGCTTGAAAATTGATTGTCGCCGGTTTCCAATCGTCGGATTATGTAACGCTATTACCGTCGTTTAGTTCGCGAATGTGAACGGGGGAAGTGACTGAGTAAGTATTACGTCCATAGCGAGCGATAAAAATACAAATCGTCCATGTATCACCGGGGTAGGGAGTGTAGGGCGAATAAAAAATTTTATTTTAAAAAAACGATCGATTTTTAGCGTCCCGACTAAATAGCCGACGGAAATCCGTCAACCGTACATCAGTCTCTGCCGTAGAGACCACGCGCTCGGTACCTTGAAACTCTCCCGGTAATTCGAGAGGGAACGACGCGCGAATCGGCACAATACGAAAAATACGGACGAACCAGCCGGCTAACGAGTTACACGCTTCTCGACTGTTGTCAATTGGACGTCGCCCGACGTAACGCTACGGTTGTCCGACCGGACAACGACGCCGGTACAGCAATCGCGTCGTCCGCCGGGTTGATGGGACGTGTCGCGGCGCATAACCGTAACACACCCGCCGACCACTTAGCCGTGACTGAGGCGCGACGAAACCGTCGAACGTTCCGTTACGAAAAAACGCGTCGTCCCGGGTCGGCGTTCGGCCGAATGAGAACAGAGACTGTTGTCCGAGTTTGCCGCGTAGGATTTGTCGTACGCGCCCGGCACGGTAAATAATTCGTCCGCGAATATACGTCGTCGCGACCCTCCTCCACCGAGTTACCCCGTAATTATTCCGCGTCTTTGACTCCGACATTCGGGTACGTACATTATAGCGTACACGATGTCGAAAGACGACAATATATATATATATATATGTACGTGTATCGTATCGATATTATAATAATAATATAATGGCCGCGGCACAATGCGGCGAGGTGAACGTAAGTGTGCGGTTCGACGTCAGCTGCGCTCCCCCGCGCGTTATAGCGCGACCGTCTCGAGACCGGTACAAAAAAAGAAAATAAGCAAATAACGTAAAACCGACGACGACGACGAATCAGTTCGTCGTCGTCCCTTTTCCCGCAACGGCCCATTGTCACGCGCGTTCGTAACGTCCTTTTTACGCTACGCGCGCGTTAATAAATACGGGTCATTGTGCACGCGGTTGTTTTTTTTTTCCGGAAAAAAGCCGAAAAGCCACTCGTCTTTGTGGCGCCCCCCCCCCTGCCGTCACGCCGCGTACGTACAATGTGCCCCGTACGACGCAGACAGTCGCAGCTGACAACACACGCGATGTCCATTTATGCGTTTTTAATACACTCGCCGTTCCGAACACGCGTGCCCGTGTACACGTATACGCGTATATAATAGCGTACGCTCGCGCACGGCCGCCCCCTATTCCGCCCGTGACGCCTAAGTCGCGTAATATGCGCACAATGATGATGATGTGACGCAACGGCAATAGTCCCGCGCGTATTGTAAGGATCGGAGAAAAAACTACACGCTCGCCCGCGTTATTATTATTATTATAATAATATTGTACGAGCGCGACGATCGTTTGCCCAAAACATACACACACACACACACACAACCGCCCCCCGTTTCGGATAATTCGATAAACGCGCGGTTTCCGAAATCGACGAACGGCCGTTTTAACGAAAAATATCAATAGATATATGTATACGATTATAAGCAACCGCGCGCGTATCCGTCGTGGGCGGTTTCACACGTACACCCAGTGTACGCGCCTACTGTACGTCGTGATAACGTAATAAACCTATTCGATTCCGATTGTCGACGTTCTAACGGTCTAACTCGAACGTGGGAGTCGACTTCCGAGCAGTCCGGCGTACGCTACGGCAAAAGGCCGCGGCGAGTAGGCATAATACGGGGGGAGGGGGGCGCCCGGTAATCGTACACATTTTCGACAAACGTTCCCGATCGTTTCTCGCGAAAAATTATGGTTTCGTCAGGACGATTTTACCGCCTTAAATTTTACCCCCGTAAACGTACGGATATATTTATATTATACGCACAGTCGAATTTCGTTTTCCCGACGTTTCCGAAAATATTTCGTTATTAAACACAAAAACCTCGTAATTACTTCCAATAGTTTTCCGTTGTTTCGATATTATTTATCGCGCCCTTTATAATCGCAGAAATGATTTATACGGCTTGTTCGACACTGTAAATCCTAGTGGCGCCGCCGACGAATATTTTTCCGGTTATTTTTCGTTTCGTTTAGCAAACCATTTCCGTTCTATAAACCGACGAGACGTATACGTTTTTCGCGAACATTTCTCGGGCGTATGAAATTTAAAAACGGAGCGGAGAGAGAGAGAGAGTACGTGGTACACGTCGAGAACCGTACCCTCTCTCTCTCTCGGAGACGCTTGGCCAAACAATTTCAAGCCCGGTAGTTTAAACATCCCGCCGCCGCCGGCGCCGCGTATTTACACGGACGCGTATAAACAATGTAATATACGTTAAGTACGCGCGCGCGCGGTTCCGGTCATATAGGACGAATAGGTGAGAGGTATACCGCGTTGCCGCGTACGGTGTGTGACGAGCATGTGTGATGGGCGTCGTCCTTGGGCGACGGAGAAGACAATGACGGCCATATTGTTTAAATGGTGGGATACGTAGCGCGCGTTTACGCGGGGAGAAGGACAAAAAGGAAAATAAAAAAAAAAAAAAATTACGAAACGAAAGGGATCCGGAGGGAGGGTTGACGGGTGTTAAGAGAGAGAGAGAGAGATAGAGGACAAAAAAGTGCGGCGGAACCGGACCGGTGTGTGTGTGTGTATATGTGCGCGAGCGTACGAACGCGTGTGAAAACAACGGATAATTTGTTGACGGTGAAAAGGCAACTGTTCGGCGTCGAGGACGACCTGTCACCCGGACCAACGTGCGTGTACCACCGTCGTCACACACGAGTCGCTTCCCCGTCTCGAATTATATTGTTTTACGGTATTGTCGAAACGGCCCGTATTTTTCACGTCGGAAACGCCGCATTTTCCTCGGCCGGTACGTAACGTGTTGTCCTTTCCTCTCTATCCCCTTCGGCGACAACGAGCGACTCCAGGCCGTCGCGGTTCACGTTCGTCCGGGATCGGGGGGGGGGAGTTTTTTGTTTTCGTTAACGTACGAGTCGCGGAAAACACGTAAAGCCGTCTATTGCTAGCCTATTTATACTTACGTCGAAACGGGGCGCAAACCGTAGAGTTAATTTTCCGAACGGATTGTGTTGTTGTACGCTTCGTTTCCAGCGCGTGGGGGGGGGGGCAAAGAAGGCAAAGAAACTGCACCATTACCTAGAGAATATTCGAAAAAAATGTACACGCCAACACGTCGTTTTTCCCGAAGTTCTAGAAAAATAGCCGGCAACGTTATTCGCCATACGAAATGTATCTACGGCGTAACGTTTACCACTTATTACCGTTTATAAATCTATTGTTTGAAAGTTTTTCGGGGACCTTTTTATCGTTTTTAATTTAACGAATTTCGTATTCAACGTACTTAAATATAACCAAACACGGAACGGCCGTAGAAACGAAAAGAACGAAAAACGGGCTGGGACGATCGACGCGACTTTTATTTTTAGCGTTTCGCGTACGAACAATACGAACGGAACGTCGGGTTTTCGCCAATTAACACCGACATGGGGAAGACGAACGTTTATTTATATAAAGCGAAGACGATCGACCGCGTCGTTAAATATTCAAACGATCCGATCATAACCCTCGAAATATGCCCCTCCCTCTCCTCCACTTATTATGTACGGCGAATCCGACGCCGTCTATATAACTGTCGATCGCGCTTTTTTCTCGTTCATTCCGGATCCCTGCGAAATTTTTTTTTCCCGCATAACATACGTAAGAAAACGGGTCAAAATTTACCGTCCTTCCCCCTCACACACATACACATACTATAGTAAGTCACCTCCGTTCGTAAAATAGACGATAAATCGACGGTCGATTTGACGCGGAATACGGTTTTCATTACTCGGACCCTTTCGGGATATCCCCTACGAAAGTGCGCGAAGAAACGATACGTCTCTCGCGTTTAAATCAAAACGATATTTACTCCTGTATGACGCGCGTTTTTCTCTCGGCGTTAAACCGCCACCACAACGACGCGTCCATTATTTCTATTACGATGTAGTTTATTCGAAATTTCACGGTGAAATTCGATTTAACGGCCCACGTCGTCGCCACGCCGTCCAGTTATTATGAATTAAATAACGCGCCGATACAGAAAGAGAGAGAGACTACATTATTCTTTTCACGATATTTTATACGTATATTGTAAATTATACGAACGTTCACGTATTTACGCGTGCACCGTGCGCGTTTATTTCTCCGCGTTTAAACGCAATAACTTCTAACGTACCAACGAAAATAAAGAATGAATGAACGCCGCCGTTTTGACGGCGTTGAACCGGTTCGACCGCCTGATTCCTTCCCTGTTGTTCGAACGCGTCTGGCGAAGAACAATTTTTTTTCCAGAACACTCTCCCGGAATCGTGGCGTCGGGGCGGGCCGGTGGGGTTGGGAGGATTACTCGGTAATCCAACGACACGGCGAACGAAATACACGCGCCAATAATTTTCGCGAAATACGCGTTTCGTTACTTCGCAATAAATATAATAACGTCCGTCCGGCGATCGATCGAGGGGAACAATTGAACGAAAAGCGGTCGCGGAGAGAAAATAGTTTTCGGAAAAAATTAATTTTTTTTAAGAAAAATATGTGTATATATATACGTAAAATAGAACGCAAAATTAAACGACAAACGTAACGATTACGCGAATATGCCGTCGACTAAACAAGAGGCTAAATTTAAATGGGAAAATCGCGCGCCCTTCTCGTAATTCTTCGCGTTTCGATTATCGCTAGCTCGGGCGTATTTAACTCTTACGTTACGGTAAACTCGATTTTTTTCGGTAGCTCGTCCAACGTTAATTCTTCAGAACAAACGAAACTCGTAACACCGTTACGCCGACATTGCCAAAACGGTTATTGGTTAAAAGATAGATCGCTGATAAGACGGGCGGCTCTAACGACGGCTATTAATTCGCCCGCACGTTACGCGTTCGGGTAAACGTATCGGAATTTTCGTTCTATACGTTTTTCGGATCGATCGAAACGACAAGTATTACGACGATTTCGGATGGCAGTGTTTTTTTTTCGACGTTAACGAAGTCCGTTAGTTAAACTATCCCTATTCGCTAACGGCTAGTGCATATTGGGCGTTCACCGTGTGACATACGGTTAGGCGGTGTAAAGCGCGGATTTTCTACAAAAAATGAATCCGATAACTACGCGGCCAAATCGACGTCCGGTGACGTTTTCATTTCGAACGTTACGCGAGTTTAAGATGAATCGCGACGGTAACGGTTAGATGGACAATAATACGTTGTACACGTATATCGGATTCGCGTTTACCCACTGACACGACGTGACGCAGTGATGCAGCCACACGGTGTCTGTACGAACGCGCGACGCGTTTATAATAACGTTTTATCGCGAATCCGCGGACGTCCCCGGGACGTAATGGTTTTCCGTTGTTTTACGTTTACAAGACACACCGACCGGCGGAACGTCGGCGCGCTGAATAGCGTCCGCGTGTGGAAAGTAATAATGTCGTACCCACCGGCCGGATTACGTAACGCGCGAGAACCGCGGGGCAATTCGTTTCCATTTTTATGGACAGCGTTATCCTATACGTAATCAAAACGAGGCGCCCGAGTTTTTATGGACACCGTGTACTGCCGCGTCTCGTCGAGCGGAACCGTACGCGGACGAATACGTGTAGTACCTAAGCGAATACACCGCGGTGACTACGGGACGTCCCGCGTTTACGGTGCGCCCTTTTCGTTTTCGTCGAAAACCCGAGTTGGCCGTTCCACGGTGTCGCGCCCGTCCACGCCGTAATAGCCGTACATAATTTCGAGGAGTTTACGACGACGACGATATCAAACCACGTATATATATATATATTACGTCGAACTAGTGGCTTACATAACGCGTATACGTATTAATTTACTTTTAAGTCGCGTTAAATAAATTACCGTCCGGCCGTTTATACGGTTGCCAATAAAACGATATATTTATCTATCCACGATGTTTTTACGGACGCTACGACCGTTAACGTTTTTCCTTTTACGAATATAACAACCGTATTTACATTTTGACGCGCGAAGAAATCGTATATAAATGAGTTGACGCGTTCTCTCTCTATATATATATATCTATACATACATGTATGTATATAAGTGCACACGTAAAACGTACAATATTCAATTCGGTATTTATTTATAATACGAAACTCGCGAAATATAATCAATCACACACACACGGCTGTCTATCGTTTATATCCGTACGTAAATACGCAGTTACCTAGTACACACGCGCACGTACGGTAATCGAATTAGGATTTTTTTCGAAAATTAAAAACGCGTTAATTTATTTAATCGGAACGTTAAGTAGAAACACTGACATACTAACGACCAACGCACTTAGAATTGCGGGTGTAGTCGGACGAAGATAATTTTGAAAAATTTTTTTATCGAGGTCCGTAGGCAAAAATTCGATAATCGACCGGCTGTCGCTTTAATTCGCGGACGACGCGTTTTCCGTAAAACTATAAACGCTCCGACCGCGTACACGACCCGTGCCCGAGCTATTATAACGGTGATTCGACGTGTTTTTCGATTTTCCCGGTAGTTTTCGCGAAGACCCGTACGGATGGAATCGTTTCCGACGTTCAGCCGTCCGAATTCGGTCCGTTGTCTAGTGTCTCCGTGTCGCCCCCTCGACGGTACAACGATCCGTAATTGTCTAACGATTTCCCGACAGTTTCGGACCCGACGTGTACGTTATACACGCGCTGCGTTTGCGTGGCTCGGACGATCGGTCGACGAACGGGAATAGGGCATTTACCGAGACGGCCGCGCGCGAACCGGAGGAGGACCGCGCGGTAGATACGAATAACGAACAATTTGACCACCCGTCGATTTATATGCGACGCGCGTAATGTGTATAATTTTTTTTTTTTTGAAAAACCTAACAGCGTCGTGTACTAACGTACCGATAAGTTTATACTCTAACGTATACGCGCGCGTGTAAATAATTACGCGTTTAACGTCCAACGCCGGTAATGTATTTATACCGAGTACAAATCGCGATTCGTGGATGAAAACACCGGAAGAACGTAACGATTCAGTATCGGCGATCCGATTGCGCGCGTATGTTCGACGCTACCGCCGCGTATTTCGACCGTACGGTAGCAGATTGACGGACCGCGGCCATATTTCGTGATCGGTCGTCGTTTCCGAATTGCCGATTATTCGTTTTCGTAATCGTCATCGAGCGAATCGGGTGTGCACGTTTCCGACGAGAAAATGATTCGAAGTTCGCCGAGTTTTAAATATACCAATTGACGACCGAACTGACGCCATTACGTTAGTGCGATCCGTCGGAAATGCGTTCACCGATCCACGTAGTACCGTCGTCGCGTTTTACGTTTTTATAAATCGATTTTTGTCGTACGTTCGATATTAAAATGTTTCGCTAACAGATCGTCTAGCGAACGAATAATAATAATTATAATTATCGTTATTTAGACGCTATACTTTTAATTGCGCGTCACGTACGTAGGTTAGTGTATATTTCGAGTACACGTTATCGTAACTGAAATTCATTCACGGAAAAAACAAAACGCTCGTCGAATAATTGTACGATCGTTTCTGTGTTTCAGACTGAAGTATTGCAATGCCGAGGATGCTCAGATCCGATTACGGACAGATTTTTATTGAAAGTTTCGGACAAAATTTGGCACGTGTCTTGTTTAAGGTGCTGCGTGTGCAATTTGGTTTTAGAGGACGAACCGTCGTGTTTTATCAAAGACGATTCGATCTATTGCCGTCAGGACTACGCCAGGTAAAAACGTCGTTATCGCTGTACGCGTTTAATTGGAAACGAACTATATATATATATACAATATTGGTATGGCTGTATATATAATACGGCGTATATACACATTTAATACGAACAAATAACGAATAGTAAATCGTAACAAATACCGTCGGTTTAAGTGAATTCATTATTAAGAGTGGCGGGACATAAATTACTGGTTCCGAAAATAAGTAATTTGTCGCGTAACGTCGAAATATAGTAAAAGAGCGATACGAAGATAACCGAAAAACCGTCTCGGAAAGTATATTGGATAAGTTTTTTGATAATTTTTATTAAGAACAATGGACGATCTGTTTCTTAGAGTAACAATAAGAAGATGGATGGAATATGCAAAGTGAGAGACGCGAGTTTAAGACGCCATCCAATGATGGCGCTTCGGCGTGTTTTATTTAAATACGTTCAAGATCGAAGAAAGTCCCTTAGCCATTGTCGCCCAAGTCTTTGGGGCGGGTTACCAAGAAGAGATTTGGAGGAGAGGTTCGAGATGAGGGTGTTAGTGCGTTGATTGAGGTAGGAGTGAAATTTGTCACAGTAAAGTTTAGCCGTTTCTTCGATAGGAGGAGGCACGTATATTTATTACGGAGAGTGTAATTAGATATGTACGAAAGGGCGTCGGTGATTAGTATTTTGGATTGAAATGTTCGAATTGTATTTGTAGCGGATTTTTCGACAGCGCCGGATGCCAATAATCGACGAAGGACGCGTCTCGTTATATTTATTTTAATTAATTTAAAACTCGCGACTATCGGAACCGTTGGATATTGTAATTATATATATATATATTCGTATATCGGAATTCCACGTTCGTCAACTGTACTAGTGTAGACTTAGAATAATTATTTAGCCGGCGCGCGATTGGTCGGACAGTATTAAATTTCGCCCATATTTATACCGCCGTTAGTATATTCGTGTAACAAAGGCAGACACTCCGTAACATGTGTAACCGAACGGGCATCAATTCCCTAATGCAATGTAAACCCGAACGCGTTAATGAGCGCAATTAGAGGATCGAAACCTGGTGAACAATTCAAACAGTAATCGAAAAAAATATACGGCACTTCTGCAATTATTTGTTTATTGAAATCAACACCGGCGTGGCCGAACGATTATGGTCACGCCGTGCGCGTCTTATTGTCACTCGAAAAATTCCACGGCGACCGGGGGTGTAAACGAGCGTTTATTGGTGTTTTGATGTACCCATTGTAAAACGATTTTCAGATAGGAGACGACGACGCACTGTGTTTGTCATTAACGCCTCTTTACGGCCAATTATTATTGGCCAAAGTGTGTAAAGGTGTCCCCGATATATGTATATATATATATATATACACACTTCTCGTATATACCTATCCGTCGACATTATTGTTTATTTTAAAAATTTATGATCCCCGTAGAAGTGGCCGAATTTCCAACAAGACACGGGTAAATATACCTATGCGTACCTGTGTAGAAACACACACACGCGCGCACTCGTTTTTTTCTCTTCGAGTGATTTATAGTGCCCCACGAGAAGACACAGAAGCGGCCCGGTCGTATAAATCATAAAATTAGACGTGTTTTAGGACATACCCGTTGAAGACACCGTGCACAATGCACCTAGCACCTGTTAATGTGACACTGTGACTTCTGTAGGCCAAGATGATTTTTTTGGACATCCCGTCGCCGCCGCAACAATCACCACCGCGCAACTACGCGGCTGTTGTTCGTCTTGTACGACCAAAACTAATCGTACCGACGGCTTTACGGGGTTACCGATTTGTCTCTATAGTACGGCGTTTTTATTTAATTTTTTGAGCGCGGACGGGAGACGTTTTTAGTAACAAACAAACAAAAAAACACGATAATAATAAAAATTAATAATACACGACTGGAATTCCGAATAAAGAACGTCTTAAACGACTATATATATATATATATATATATATATAAAGATTTTCTGTAAATACGTAAAATTCAAATTAAAAAAAAAACCGTTCGAACCGTAATAAATTTAAAATGCCGAATTACGTCGACTTCGTGTTTACTATACGCGATCGTATGTAATATTTTAACACCCGTGCAGCGTCCGAAAACGTTTTTATTAATTAACTTATCGGGAACATCCTCAATAAATATTATTATTAACCTAAACGTTTCCGATAATCCGTTGTTACATGGCACCTAAAATAATTTTAAACAAACGTACTATTTACAACTTCTTTCCGCTACCTACATGAAATCTGTGAATGCCAATATCGTCGGGTGTCTCTGCCCACTCGGTTGAAAAAAGGAAAATATTTTTAAAATAAAAAAAAAAAAACTCAAAACAAAAACATAAAAAAGCGAGAACTCGAAATCTCTCTCGTTAATACGTATAAACACTACACGGGGCCCAATTAAACGGCACGTATCGTCCAATAAATCTGCCAGTCGATATGGTACGACAACGGAATTAATTTCTACCTACGCCAGTGGTGGTCTTCGGTAGGTTCGTCTTTTACTTTATTATTATTACCCGGTTGTTTGTATAAACGAGAAAAATTACGAAATACGGGCGATCGTCCGTGCGCGTTAAACCTTTACGCACGTGAAATTTGGTCGGCACACTCGTTGTCGTACGTTGTTTCTTCGAATTTAATTTGGAGCGTCGATGCGCGAAGGAAACATGTAGTATGAAACACAAATCTTCGTTATTCAAATCGTCGCGTCTAGAATATAAACCGTCAAACTGTAAATTATTATTTACCTCACCGAATTAAAACTGTACGTATATACGTGTATATATATATATATACGTATAACCGTATACAGGTGTACGTTTGGAGTTTACCCGTGAATACCTACACCGTTTTTATACGTTATTAACTAAATGGATTTTAGTTCGCTTTTAGATGTTCGTATACTAACGGATTTATATATATACGTCGAATCGACTAATTAAGATTAGATAAATATTTAAACGTGTAATTGAACGTTTAAAATCTTAAATCGAGCGTGGTTTCGCGAATTAATTGTTCGCGCAAAAAACGGATTTAAAGGCGATATAACGTCCGTACCTGCAAAAACAATATTGTTAGTACGGTTTTCGTTAAAAATATAACCGTCGAGCGTACATTTTTATAAGATATAACGAGTCATTGCTATCGTATGTAGAATTTCCATACGATTATAAACTAACCGAACGCACGTTCGTAAATGTATAACGCAATAACGACGATTATTGTTATTATATATTGTATCGGAAAGGCTCGATTTCGATTGGGGTTTTTATCGGCCAACGGCGATTTCTATCCCAGAATAGAACGCTCTTAGCGAAAAGTCGCGTCGTCTCCGTGAAAAGAATCGCCCGCGGATAAAAAATTGGTTCCGATAAGTCTCCGGTGTTGATGACCTCAAACAAGTAACATTTCGGGGTCAAACCTCCGCGTGTTTCGATCAATACGAATTATCACATTAATAATAATAATGATAGTGAAAAAAAAATAATAATAATAAAAAAAATTGATCGTAATATTGGTCGATGGCCGCAAGGTCGAGTGGTTCACACTTGTATGGAACGTATAAAAAATACATCGCGGTCGGTGTCCCTGGAGAGGAGAGGAGATGACAAATGGTTCCTCAAACGTCCGATCGTACAATAACGAAAAGAAAAAAGAAAGAAAAAACAAAATAAAATAAAAAAAAAATATACCGAGAACATGCCTACTCATCCGGAGTGTTTATATTATTTGTACAAAGGTTACACACACGGAGTATATAATATGCGCGAGAGAAATCAAAACCCACCGGTTGTATATATGGAAGGGTTATATAGTAAACGTGTGTCGGTAGTTGGTGATATACGCTATACGACTAAGATTGATTTATCCGGGCGGCCGTTTTTTTACTGTCATTACCAAACGCGTCAACGTTTCTTTTTATTATTACTATTATTATTATTATCGTTAAGACATTTTCTATTTATTACGAACTCGATAAATTCTCTAGCTTTTAACTCGTTCGAATCGATGACATTCTCTTGTACCATTGTATAGATCTGTCTATCGGGATAAGCATTTGTAATATTAACAATCATTAACTAGCTAATATACGTACATATATATAGGTTCGTCCGATATACGTAAAAAATAAATACATTTACTTTATCGTAATCGTATAAATATAATAAAAACGAAACGAAATCGTTCGACAGGTAATAACAACGACCGATAATAAACAAAAAACATAATCGTAAGTTGTGCTACGAATACAATTTGGGTAAACGTGGTCGAAATTAAAGGCTGAATCGTTAGTTTTTAAAGTTTATACGTTTAAATGTTATAATAACGATAGTAATCGTCACGCGTTGACGCGGTGTACTATAATTATTATATATCGCCGGCTGAAAAGGAGATTGTAAGTGTTCAAACGTAAAGAACTTCTGGAAGTAAATGCCGGACGCAATAATTTTTCGAACGTACCGGACATATTGCTATTATAACACGGTTTTATTCGATTAATAAAACGACGTTTTAATTACGAAAACGCTATCGAATTATAAAACGTCTGGAGTAATTTCGTCGAGCGACGAAGGCGTAACGTAAAAATGTATTTTGTAGCGTTAAACGTATTACGTTAACGAAAAAAACCGTTCGTTTTTTATCCGCGTATAAAATTACCGTTTTGAAAACATTAGTTTTCTATACAGAGTGAAAACGTTCGCGAACGACTATGACAGGTTTTTCGACGAATAACAAATGTAATCGAATAACATTACGTAGAAGGAATCATCGTGAAAAATCGAGTAAAAAATTATTCGTACACCATATAGATATATTTAAGATGTACATTTATTCACAACACGCGTAATATATATATATATAATGATTTAACGATATACGGAAATTGATGTTTCGTTATTAATAATATTCGTAAAAAATGTATAATAATTCGTAATTACGTATTCAATTCTGTCGTAATGTCGAGATTTTACGCGGTCGTTTTTTTATTAATAGAATTTCGTATTTTAATGGCGCTCGTGACGTGACGGCATGCACGCGTTTCGTACGTCATTTTTAATATTACGCGAAATCATAGAAGTACGTCACCCGCGGGACTTCGAATAAAAAGGAAACACATTTTTTACGTAAAAAGCTTTTTTTTTTAAAAACGCGTAAAATCGCGATCAATTTTAACGACCGTAAAAATGTAGCGGTTACGTATAACTACCGTACCGTTGGAACTTGATTTGTACGGGCAACCCTGAGCGAATGGCGAAATTTGAATACAATTCGTTCCGGCCGAACGTCCAAGCCGCGACGAACGGTCGACGTGTGACAAATCATTATGTTAAGTTCGGTCGTTTTATTTTTTTTAATTTTTCATACGTCTCCATAGCGTGCGCGCGCGTGTTGTATGCACTCGACCTTCTTACACGGTTTTATTTTCGTTTTTTTTTTTTTATAAATAATATTCCTTTAAAAATAGTAATAGTAATAATAATAATCGTATGTACGACGGTGCGCGTGATTTTTTACAAAATGTACATTACCATGCGCCGACCGCCGAACACAAAACAAAACTTTTCATTTATTCCGCCGGTCCCCGTTACTAATGGGCCTAAAACTATAATCTGTTCACGACGAAAAAAATAAAACGAAAGAAAAATACGTTCTTTATATTTTTCCTTGAATAATGTATACGCGCGTCTTTTGAAAACCGTTTATTATGCCGCGCTTGCTTACGTACATACACTGTAACAAATGCCGGATACCCGAAATAGTATTCGAACGATAACGAAAATATGTACACTAATACGCCTAAAAAATATCTCGAACGTTTTTTCGTAATACTACGTCGAATCCGTATAAACACTAATAATATAATATAATAATGAAGTTATACACATACACACACACACACACTACATACACATGTGTATATATATGGTGATTCGTAATTTTAGACGTGTTTGCATTGAGACGGTTAAAGAATGTCTACGGCATGTTTAAGTACCCCTGGTGAGAGATATCCGCTAACTGACACTCGCGTACGTAAAGACGGCCGTTTATTATTTCTTTTCTATATTTTTATTAGGTATCTAAATAAACAACGGGTTTATTTTGATAAAATATTCCCACAGCTACTTTGTTATGATTATATCGTCAAAGTTTTTTTGAATAAATACATACGTCTCTTGTACAATACCGCGCTCGCTTTTCTCACAACCGTGATAACGTTTGATTACATCCCGTAATACGTGTAGAATAAGAGGTCACTTAGGTGAAACGTTCTTTTTATTTTTTTATACATATTCGGCAATACCATCATTGGCTCGGAATGCTTGAAGGCAGTACTTCGGACCAGTGTGTCGCCATCGTTTATTGAAAATACAACATTTTTTTACGAAATCGGATTTACACTCCGATCATACATAATGAGAAGGGCGAGTAACGCGAGCTATCTCTATGTTGTTTTACCTCGCCCCCTCGTACGTCAAATTTAATTAACGATAGTTCTTAAAAACTAACACTTCTTAAAAACTATCACGCGAATGGTGACAAGACAATCCCATGCCACGGGGCAGCCAGCCACATCTTCCTTTACGAAAAATAAAAAGAATACAAAAATAATCTTTTCGTCCCCGATTTGGCCGCCAACTGCGGCCACGACGACGCGACGGAGTTGTCACGCCAAGAGCCTCAGGTGAAACGTTCGTCGATACGAGTATACGCGCGGGCGATATTCCAAACACAAAAACAAAACGTCGATTTTACATTCTATTCGTAATTATTTTCGAATAAAGGCGAAAACGCTAAACGTTTTTCTTTCATAAAATAAAAATTCCAAATTAAATTATATTCGTTAATCGCGCGTATTTCTTTTTTTTTAACAATACGGCAATCGTGTTTTCGTTAAAACGTACACCGTGGCGTTATTAGTTTTTAATTAGTCGTTAAATTGTAAATTACGCGCTCAGTGGCGTATACGGAATTATCTCGTGGCAGGATTACAATAAATTCGGACGGCGAAACATAACTTGAAAGCGACTAATACAATAATCAATTGAAAACGTATTTACCGCAAATGCGTTCGTACGTATCGTAATAAAATTAAATAGGTTGTTGATATTATGAATTACGAATTCCAAATTTACTTATTAATATATACGTATAAAGTAAAATATATTATATGTATATATACGATCGAATTTTAAAATAATAAAAATGTTTATAACCTTTAAAAAATTTAAAATTACGTGCGTACTTATCGAATTATTTAAATTGGCAAAGATTAAATATTTTTCGATAGGATTACTCTGTAGTAGACACGTTAAACAAATTTAACATATTTTTGTCAAATATTAGTAATTCGATAGAAAACGTTTTTTTTTTCAAAAATAAGAATAACGTAAGAGACGCGACTTGAAAAAACACGATAATTATTCCACAAACGACGTCCACGCGTAACCAAACGGGAAGCGTTTTTTTTTTTTGGACGTGTAAAATATACAGGCGTCTACGTTTTAACTATACGTATTACGCACGCGTACAATGGAAAACGGAATTATTTTTGTCAAATTTACAAAAATCGTTTAACCCCTTCTTCTTATCGTTAATAATCCTCGGATTAGTTCGTTAATTCTTTGGGATCTTTATAATTTTCCTTATTTAGTGTCATCGGCGATTTGTTTGAAATATTCCGTTTGTCCTCCGACCGTCGTTTTCAATAGGCTAATATTTCTTAATATATGCCCCCTCCTATCATTTTACGCCCTCGGATTCGAGTGGTTTTCCATAATTGTTGTTTATCCTATATCTTATGCAATAGCATAGTTCGTATCACACGTCGTCCGTGGATTCTCGCCCATTATAATACACCATAAACGCTTCGCAGTTTTCTACCTCGTCCACGTTTCGCGACCGAAACACAAACAAATACCGTCACACTCCTTACGTGTACATCTTAAAGAATTTCGTTAAAATTCGTACGTTGGAAAATAACGTGAACGTTAAATTACGAAAAAAACTACGCCGCGGTATATAAGCGCTGCGTCTTACGCACGTGATGTATCTAGCGTCGTCCGAGTAAATATTAAATTAAATCGAAGCCTCCGTTGCCGCCAATAATAAAAAAGTTTCGATAAAATAACAAAGTATATAATATATATGGGGGGGAGGATGAAAGAGAGACTGCCACAATCAATACTCAGACCACGTTTCGCGAGTGTACAATATCTGAGCGCGTCCGCTCAAAAAGCTCCCGCGTCGACGGAAAAGTTTCGATATTATTATTTATGTTTTGTTGTTGTTTTAAAGAACGGACCCGTCATCGTTACTCAAAAGACGACGGAAATGAAAAGAATAATAATTCCGGTCACGATTTTCTCTCTCTCTCGTTCCGCGTCGTCATTTACACACGCGCACACACACATATGTTATTCGCGTATTGTAATATTATTATATGTTGTACACACGAATCCACAGACGAGACGCGGATCGTTAATATAATAATCTCGAAAACTGCGTGTATAATACACATTATATACATATTCGACGAATTTTTCGTTTACCAATTCTCATCGTCGTCGGTGCAGAATATTATACTTTACACAGCGCACACAATATACGTAAATCGTATACGTGTGTATGACGGTATATATATATATATATATAGAGGATTCGCTTAATAATATTATTATCGGGACAAATACGATTATTTGTTGTTGCACGACTTCAACGCCAGTCGGTATAATATTATAATAAAGTGCGCGCGTGTACGTGGAATTGAATTACACCGAAACGCGAGTCAGTTGTTACGGGACGACGTAATTTTATTTTATTTTAAAATAAAATAATACGCGATACGAGCGTCTCTTTTTTTTAAATCTAAAAATACTAAAACGAAATCGTTTACGATTTCGAATTACGGTGCTCGATAAACGGGTTGTGAAACGGTAGCGAAAAAAGTATCGGTCGCGTTTTTATTAATCGTGTTTTTGTAGCGTCGCGAATACGGTTCGGGCTGTGTCCCAACGCGAATGTCCATTCCACGTCCGCTGCGTTTACATTTGATTCAAATCGCGATCGGTTAATCGCCACGATACACTACTACGCGGCCGCCCGTTTTCGATATTTTAGCCGAGTAGAGTAGCGTAGCGTCTGGAAATCGATATTAAATATCGCCGGCACATTTCCGTTACATTTGAATCGATGACAACGTAAGCTGTCTTCCGCATCGCCGGTGCGTTCGAATTATTTATTTGTATATTATTAATTGACATTACGTTACCTATATACAACGACGCGCGTCTCACGTTTCGGAGCGTTAACGATTTTTTCGCTTTCCCTTGGCGTTTTGATATACTTTTAAAACATAACCACGTTATTAATAATAAGTATTTCACCCGCGATACGTTCCACAATTCTATTATATATATAGGAGGTAATACACACATACGAGTACACACACAATATCTACACGTATTTTTTCATTCGACAATAATCAGTTTTTTGGTTATCTGGCTGTTGTATATATAGTTATGTAAACTTGTACGATACGCGCCTAATATTATTACCTATTACGGGTAATTACAAGTTATTATTTATCGAATCTATTTAACGACTATTTTTCTTTGTTTTTAAAATACGCTAAAATGCGAACACATAAATCGTAGGCTCGGTTAGAAAAAATACTATACAATCGTTTTACAAATATATACGTATATTTTTATTCTTTAACATACGACACTTTTCGTCTGCATACACACACACACACACTCGTGCGCGCACCGCACTGCGCGTGCGCCCACATTTTTGTCGTCTTTGTTCCCTCTCCTTTCCTTCCATCCAAGTCTGTCGTCGTAGTAGAAGCTGTTCCCCAGCGACGGTGCGGCGGGAAGACCGGCTCCAAGTCGAGGGGATAACCAGCCTTTGCCAAAGCTGATTGGACGACCAATTGGATTAACCGCCTTTGCACGCCCGCACACGCGCTCAACCGGATGAAACTCTCCTACTGCGGGGTTCTACCCTATACACGCCTGCGTACACATCCTTTTTTCCCTTTTCATTCGTGTACCAAGACTTTTTTTCGATTGTAAGGTTTATTTCCTTCTGTTATTTGCATAATATAAGGATAATAAACATTTCTCTCGAATACGAGAGAAGAAAACTTTTTTTTTAAACTTTACTCAAATTGTTTTATTCGTCTAAACATTTTGCGACGATTCTTTCCCATTTATTTTTATCGTAAACGTATTAAATGTGTCTACGTTTTACGTAAACATCGTTTTCCTCTTAAAAGAATTGGTTTACATATGTATTTTTATGGCTTATACTTTTAAAACTAAAATAATGAATCTACATTAATGAATTATTACACAAAATAATTATGATTACGTAATAATTAAAATTATAAAATTAATAATAGTAATACTTTAATAATAGTAAAAGCTATAAGTGAAATTAATATATATAATTCACGAATGATATTTTAGGTATATTAAGAAAAAATACTTATATGATTTATTTGTTTAATTTAATATATATACATTTTTTTCTAACAGTCACTGCAATTCTATAGAGCATAGGCTAAGTATAATATAACGTTTTGTCACTCTCCTTTTCCGGTCACACCCAATACACGCCAAGGACGAAATTTTCGTTAAATGATTTCGAATAGTTAAAAAAATATACTTGTAAAAATGTAATATTATTGAAAAGCTATATAATACATTAAGCTATACATACGCAAGTTGATACGTATATTTTATAATATCCTATTATAAATAATACTTGACGATTATAGATTTTATTTATTTATTTTAAAAAAAACTCTTACCTATGAACGCATTTTAGATGTTTATTTTAAGTATATATATATACAACAAGAAATCAAACGAATTGTGAAGCATAAATACAGTTCCAACTATAATCGTGCCCACGTGCAATATCAACATATAATTATCATATTATACAGATCGGTTTTTTTTAAAATAATACTTAAGTAAAAAGTGTTTAGATGAAAAAATCTATCGGCGATGAGACAATAATATAATTAACATTCCAACGGCGGATCCGTATAAATATCCTCCGGGTCGACCTTCTCGCGGACACTACAGAAGCCATATATATGTATATACATATACATACATACATACATATATATATATA
>JAIPRN010002856.1:0-26133 GCA_025469175.1 Geopemphigus sp. TES_GeoC_2020 | reverse complement strand
GTTTGCTAACCCCCCCCCCCCGTCCATCACCGCTCTAGCTCTTGTCAGCCGGTCGAATAAACGGCGGAATTGTTCGCGAAACGGGACAACGGCGACCGAGTTTTCGGAACGACGTACGCGTTTCGCGTCGATTAATCGTTTATTCGGGAAACTCGGGCGACGGGTTCGCGAAGAAGACGGGCCACGGACGCGCCGGTACGAGGCGGCGTAATATAAGCGTCGTTTTCGACGCACGGACGAAATCGGAGAACGACGGCGCAATGGCGTACTTATATAGCTAAATTCCGGGGGGGAGGGATAGTTAATTTTTAAATAACAAATACACTTTTAATAGATTGTTCGTTTTTAACCGACGCGTGATAATTATAACGCGTGTCGAAATTAAAAAATATTTTAGTTTCTCGTTATTGTCGACTAGAAATATTATTACGTACGTCTCGTAATTTTTTCCGAAAAATTTTCGGGAGAGTGTTTCATAACTCTCCGCCCCCTTCTCCATTCTCTCTGTTAGCACGTCGCCAGGACCATCACGGCCGTTATTTCGGGCCACCGTTGATCGAACCGATCGATCTCGTTTACCGGAAATTTCGTTCGAAAAGCGACCTTTCGAAACGGTGTTCGCGAATAGGCGCGTACGGCACCGCGGACAACAATAACGTCGTATTATAAATGGTATCGTTCGCGAACGAATTTCGCCGATCGTTTAAACGACCGCGGGCATTAATCGGTTTTTAATATATATATATACATTCACACATACCAGGCGTGTTCAAAAAGTAACGGAAAATTTTTGAAATTTCGCGGGTCCGAAGAGTCCGATCGTCGACGTTTGTTTTTTGTTTATCGCGTTGGTAGGCGCGCCCAAAGGGCTGAAAGACGATAAAATTGTCGGGCCGTATTCGTTGTTGGGCTTTTTACAAAGCGAACGGTTAGACGCGTTTTCGCGTGCTCGGCGATTTTCGGTTCGTTCGGCAAAAAGCGGATCGAAAAATCGAATTTCGCGTAAAAAATGGAAACGAAACCAGCCGCCGCCGCCGCCTTAACATGTAAACGGCTGGTATCGCTTATCGTACTTCGGCGGGGAGGGGGGCGTGCGCGATAAATACGAAAAGCATTCTCGCCGAAGCCGCGAATTGTTCAATAATTACTTTTTTTGAACACGCCTCATAATTCATTCGCGGACGCGAATACAAACCATAGGTAATTTACACGTACACGTACGTAAAATAATATTACGACGGGCGTACTTCGAAGGACGACACCGCGACGAGCTATTAAATACCATCCAATCGTGTTATATAAATGTATATTAATTAAGTCCACGCGCATATTTATATTTGAATAAACGTCGCGTTCGTTCGAAACGTCCGTAATTGATTCCCTAACGATTGTTCGTTTTTAATTTGTACGAATATCGGAACAGATCGCGTTCTAATGGACAACTTGGGACGAGCTTCTTTTCGTCCCGTCGAAACTCTCGCGGCGTATTCGAGCGCGTTCGTCGGATTCGAAATATCCGACTCCCGAAAACGGAAAAAACAGAAATTCTCGTACTTTCTTCGCGAACTTTTCGACGGAAAAGTGTTCGTCCCCGGTCGGCGCGTAAATCGGACAGCACGGAACCGAACGTACGTGCTCGAGCCAAACACGAATAATAATAATAATAATAATAATAGCGCGCGTAAATCGGAACTTAAAATAAATTCGAACGTTACGCGAATCGACAGCGTAATTTAAGGACACGACGATATCGTGCGTTCTGCAAATTTCACACCGAAATTCGTTTATATTGCGTTAACCGAATAACGGTTTGTAGCCTCGCGTAGCGATTAATCCCTATAATTATTTATTCCTTAGGCCTTTTGGCGCGCGAAACATTCCGCCGGCGTAATTTATTCGGTAAAGAAGATACGCGGAAGAAGCGGACAGAAAAGAAACGGCTAATTAAATTACGGGATTTGGTTTCCGTGCGTTACGATTTATTAAATACGTAAATATGAACTCGAGTGAACGCGAAAACCGTCGGAAGTAAATTATTATTATTATTAGTCGACTAACAAACGGTACGCTGACGATTGATAGTGAATTAGTGAAAAAACCGACGATTAAATTTTCGAAACTGACGCGTTAGACAAATAATCGTCGGTGGCGTACTTAGACCCGAATTTCGGCGGCGGCGGCGGCGGCAGTGGTGGTTCGTAGCCACTGGCCGATACGGTAAATGAATCCCGCGCGCGAATATTATTTACGGCTTTTTAATTAAACGCTATCGGATCGGTTAAATAACAATTACACCGGCCGTCTCCCGTGTTACTCCGCGGACTACTTTTGCTTCGCGTTTCCGTTCCGCCACGGCGCCACTAAATCAAACGTATTACCTACGCGTTACGCGGCGCCCGGTCTACCGCGCCGTACGCGAATAAAAAGCGAAAATAATTTCGGCGTTACCGTGAAACGAATGTATCGTTTCGCGCGGCTCGTTCTCGTATTACGTACGCCGTTTTGTGTCCGTAATCCGGCGCTAAAAATGCCGTCGTGTTGCGCACCGCCGTTGTCGGTAGCGTAGCATTTTACGAGAACAATCGTCGCGTCCGTCTGGTATATTCGGGTTGTGTAAGGTACGCACAGGGACACGGATAGGCCCGCAGGGATACAATCCAAAAAACTTAACCCAACGGTAACGGCGATCGTGTTTCGTTCTCCCGATACGATGTTGACCGGCCGTCCGATATATTATACGTTATCGTTCGATATCGGCGAGAAATAATTACGCGCCGGCGCGGTTTTTGACGGCACCGTCGACAACTCGACGGCCGTTACCGACGCTCGATCTCTCGGGTACGGTCCCGCCCGATTCAACACCGGGCGACTACCATCGTGTCCGGGGCTATCCTTGAGAGTGTGAGGTTAGGTTTACGCATCGGCTCTGGGTGACCCGAGGCACGTGCCGAAGTTGGCCCCGCCGTTTTACTCCGCGGGCAGATATTGTTCGATGAACGGTTACAGCGCGACGCACGCGTTGATCACGAGAGACAATCGCTCGGGCGACGCGTCGTTTGAAAACCACTAAAGTTCACTACCGATCGTAGACCCTTCCGCGACAAAGTTTTAATTTACTTTAGGGATACTCCGTACGGCGACGGGAATTTTTATATTCCGCGGGTGCGATCGACGAAACGTTTTTGGATTTACACGCGCCCCCACTAACGTACGATCAAACGTTCGGCCGTATTCGTCGTTTACTTTTCAGCCGCTAAGGTTGGACGTGTTTTTACGAGCTCGGCGGTTTTTGTTTGTTAAAAAAAAAAAGTGGACCGAATAATTCATAAAATTCGTATACACAACACGGCGTACTGTACGTAATTATGTGTTGTATAGCGTTAGGGCCGGACAGTTTTCATAATTTGTCGCGGAGCAAGTTTCAAAATCGTTTCGATCGAATATCGGTGGAAAAACGTCCGGTGATTATCAACTACTATTCCTCCGTTCGGCGTTTATCACCTTTTTTACCGAAAATCGTTAAACATATCCGATAATTTACGCGCCCGCGCGTAACAAAAATACTTGGTCACGCTATAGTACGCCGATGATCCTCTAGTCGTTTGCTCTTCTTCCAGCGAATAACGTATTATTTTCGTTCGATTTTCAAAAAAACGTTCTGGCCCCGGATCGTTTACGTTCCCGGCTCTAATTTTTCCACTCACGGACTCTGCGCGCGCAGCGGGTGTACACACACACACACACGTGTATATATATATATATAGAGGGAGAGCGCAATTGTCGCGGCAAATAGCGCACCGGTATAAGTACACTCGAACCTTTTTCTACCTAGCCTCGAGTAGTACAGGGGTGGAAAAATAAAGGTAATATTACTTAGGATTCCGCCTATGCATTACGTACACCGCGTTCGAATTCCGTATATATAAGTAAGTATTACGACGGTATACAGAGTGTTCCGAATTATTCGATTTTTGTAGGCTATTTTTTTTTTTCTGTTTTGTTCTCGTATCGGCAATCACGCAATCACTGGCCCGAAACGCGTTGAAGGCCCACCGTCATTTATCGAAAAACGATCGTCCTTAATGAGAACGGCGCGACCGACGTGAGCTATCCCCACGTTGTTTTACCACGCCGCCCCGTGTATCCAATCCAATTTACGATAATCGCTAAAAACTACAGGCCAACTACGACACCCGTAGATCGCCGTAAACGAAACCCATCCGAAAGACGAGTTGTTATCGATTGCGCCGACGTGTTGCGATAACGCGTCCGAGTGGCGCGAAATAATTTGTCCCCCGAAAGTGACAAAAAAAACGAGTTCCTCCCCCACCCCCATCCGGTCGGCGTGATTACCGACGACGACGTACAACAACGGTAAGACCTGCGATGGAAATCGGGTGGACCGAGAACTTCGGACGAAAGTTTCGTAAAAAGTCCGCGGAAATCGGTTTGGCGCGTTTTCGGGATACGTCTGAGGCCTAGACGACACCCGTACGGAACTGCCGGCGATACGGGAAAGGACGGGCGGGCGAACGGGAAAGAGGCTATCGTATTATTTCCAGACCGTTATCGTTTCGTTCGAACGGAAAAAATTTGAACACTAGAGAATCCACGGGAAGTGTGGTGGTCGAACACGAAAGCGATTCGTTTCTAGTGAGCAAGTGTACGGACTGTTTGAAGTAACGTGCCCACAAACGATCGCGGATGTTTGGCTGTTCCCACGACAGCAAGCCGACGGAGATGATTCGACCTTACCAACGACACGAGGCACGGCCACCCGTCGGTCCCTAGAAGTCCGCGAATTCGTCGACGATAAGTCGTCATCGCGGCGGTGGCTGTAGCGCTAATGACGCTACGTTTCCCCCTAACCGGTTACCGGCCACGGTTACGATCCGAGATTTTTTTTCGCCGTGGTTAGGTACGAAAAAAATAATACGAAAACGACCTTCCGATAGTGCCGGACGAATTGAAAAGTCGCGTTACGGACGCCATCAATTTGATTACGGTCGGCGGGTTTACGAGACGTTCGATTATCGCTTTTAGACGTGCGCCCGCGCAAACATTGTCGACGGGACCTAACGTGACTTGTGAAACCCGATCGAATTTTACGATAAATACGGATCCGTTTCGGAACGCCCTGTGTGAAACGGCCATTTCTACTAAAACGCGGTAAAGAGAGAGAGAGAGTGCCGACGCTTCTGCTAGAACGATTCCGGTACAAAAGGGGCACGCCCGTAACGCGCGTGCATACGCCGCCTCCCCCGTCGGCTTCGGTAACGCGCGCGTCTTTTACGCTCGCCGACGGTATACTTTGTACGTAAGTACAACGGCCAATGGCCACTTGACCACGGGGCCTACAACAACAGCTGCCCGTGCTCTCGTCACGCCGCGCTTACGTTCCCGTACTAATCGAGTCCGTTTCGTACGGTTACCGAATTACCGCCGTGTGTGTGTGTGTGTGTGTGTCCTCGGGAATGTACTCGAAAAACAAACGAAACAAAAATTCGCGTTTTCTACCGCCGTTTATATTACGCCCGTCGCTCTTTTGTATTGATCGAAACGGCGGGTAAACGTAACGGACGTTTCTAATTCGGTATTATCGTGCACGGAATCGTACGCATCGACGAGGGTCGCAAAACGAGTCGCGATCGGCCGTAGCTCGTAACGTGCTACGAAATTTAAGAAAAATCGATTTCGTTTCGAAACGCGTAAGCAAATTATGTTTCCGCACGTTCGCAAACACGCTTTGCGCGTCCCGAGTGGAAAAACCTCCGGTAGTGGGGAAAGGCCACTAGTCGCCGTCGAACGTGCCGTCCGATTCGCGAGTTTCAAACATTCACAGGGTGGTGGCAAAAAATAAACGCTTTCGAGACGAACGATATACGAAAATCATCGATATCGGTTATTTAAATCCTACGGTGCTGATTGGGCGATCCCGTGTATGACGCGAACTGGATCCGGCCGACGGGCCGGGCGTTAAAAGACGCCGCGAACGAAAGACGATAAACTCCGTACGAAAAGCGCGAGAACTCGTTCGGCGAGTAAATACAATTTCCCCCCGTACTTTTTAACAAAATCGTACCATTTGACTTATCAATAACAACTTGTCGTTCGACCGACCGCCGTGTATTCGCCGACATATCGGGCAATTATCGAACGCGGCAGTGTTAAAAATAAACGCGAAAATAATATAGGCGCGGACACAATTCGATAAAACGGTCGTACTTTCGAGAGAAATTTTCGGTAAAAATTCGTCGTCCCGCGCGCCCGGTATTTAACACGCGCTCTAATCCATTACGTCTACGTTTTCCATATACCATTAAATATACGAGGGTTGTCCCAAAAGTAACGCGCTAAATGAGTATTTTATTTCGTACGAAATACGATATTACGGACCTTCCATATTAATCTCCCTGCTTGTCCATACACGATTGCCGTCGTTTCGGGAACGCTCGAATGCCGCCATCTTTTTGTTGCGGATTATTCGTTTAGTATCGTACACTTTATTCGATATTTATCGGTATCGCGCGCTTTATTTAGATATTTAGTATATTAACAAGCCGACTACCTTAGAGTACCGTACACGACTTACTAATCCAATTTCGTCCCATAAATTTTAACGGAAACCCCTTGCCGTGAGCATCGTGTGTGCTTCTCACTTGTCAGTATTTCTCTTCCTAGAGAAATATTGCAATCGAACCAAGTTGGTCGCGCTAATTTTTCGATTATTATTTATAATTTATTTCGCGATAACGATTCGATTTTCGGGAAAAAGTCCGTGTATCGGATATTTGATACTCAAGGCGATTTGGGCGAGTCAACTCGTTAACGTGAGAAATGTTCGAATGTTCGTCTCTCTATCACTTTCGTGGATTCTAAATTAGCGGACATTGGCCTACGACTTATCGACAACGGTTAAACGTTTTGGGCGCGTTATTTATAGAATAACGCGATTTTCGTTCGAGATTGCAGAACGTATTTTTACGTCACCAATAACGCGATTCGAGAATGAACGAATTATTAATTTCCACGGGCTTTATGTATATACATATGGAGTTGATTTACGTACTTAAACGTATACGCCGCGCGGTATCGGCGAACGCGTCGGGAAAGAAAAACCGTTCGCCTTGTACGACAATAAGCCGAGCGATTCACTTCGATTACCGTTCCGTTTTTAATCAATTTTAACCGGTCGGCGCTACTACTCGTACGGGACGAGACGCGGCGAACGCGGAACACGTTTTCGTCGACGGAAAGCGACGTAGCCGCCGTTCACCGGCACAGGGAATTAACGACGGACGCTTCTGGATAAACCGCGGTAACGTTATTTACCGTTTCGTCGTCGGCGGCGGCGGCATTCGCCGAATTCGGTTCGGTTCGTTTTCGCGCCCGGCCCCACGCCGTCCTCCAGCCCGCGTACGTATTGAAAACACGCTCGGGCCCGCCGCTAATCGCCCGACGGACGAGACGGAAGTTACCGTTCCATATCGTTTTCGGCGCGAATTCCAGACGGCCGATTGTTTTCATTATCGCGACCACAATAACCCGGCGAGATATCGAACCGGAACGCGCCGAAAATAATAATTCCCGCGCTTATCGTATCGAAAAATCGTACGAAACACGCGCTACGTCCCGCGGGCTAAAAATGAAATTCTAATTATAACGTAACGCTATAAGTAAACGAAAACCGGCTACATACGGGAGACGATTATAAGGCCATTACGCTAATTACACTTTTTACAACCGACGACCTTATTTTTGGCCAAATTATTTCGATATACTATCTAGCGGCGTGTACGTTTCGGTATTTTACGCGCGTCCGCCCGTGCGCGAATTACTTCCTACTGTTTTAAACGCGTGTACGTACGTAATGCCATATGCATATATATATAACGCGAGGTCTGTTCGAAAAAAAAAAAAAAAAACGTAAACCGGACGAAAATTTTCGTTATAAAATTGTTATCGCCGTCGTACATCGTACGACTTTATAATTCGAAATAGTAGCCGAGTTGTACGTACAATGTTGCGGTTCCCGTCGTTTATTCCGCCGCTCGTACGGCTCCGCGTGACTCGTTCGTTCGAAACCCGATGGTCGCAGTGGCGTACTAACGGTGGGGCGCAGGGACGATAGACCGAACATTACTAAGATGAACGAATTTCTTACGAGACGTGTGTAATAGTTTTAGTCGACAATAACGAAAAACTAAAATATCTTTTAATTTCGACACGCGTTATAATTATCACGCGTCGATTAAAAACGAACAATCTCGTTAAAAGTGTATTTGTTATTTAAAAATTTACTATCCCCCCCCCCGGAATTTAGCTATATAAGTACGCAATTGCGCCGTCGTTCTCCGATTTCGTCCGTGCGTCCGTGGCCCGTCTTCTTCGCGAACCCGTCGCCCGAGTTTCCCGAATAAACGATTAATCGACGCGAAACGCGTACGTCGTGCCGTAAACTCGGTCGCCGTTGTCCCGTTTCGCGAACAATTCCGCCGTTTATTCGACCGGCTGACAAGAGCTAGAGCGGTGATGGACGGGGGGGGGGATAGCTAAAAAACGGACGCTTTTCGATCAAACGGTTCAACATTTGTTGGAAAACTGATCGCGGATCCGTCACGGGAACTATGTACCGCCGCGCCGAGCTTCGTAACCACTTTGTAGCGTACGATCGCGATAATTCAAAAGAAACCCCCGGCCACGTAAAAACGTAAGTGAATACGCGTCGTCTACACCGCCTGTGCTCGTGTTTCCGGGGTCGGGAACGCGTTTTGTAGAGAGAGAAAAAAACCCGATCGGCCTTCGTATTTCTGACGTTCGAACGGTATCTAAATAGGTTTCTAACGTCTAGCCAACGCGTACGTATTGCGTGTACATTCCGTACGTCTCCGCGACATTCGCTGTCGTGTCGTAATCGGTCGAATATTTTTCGTTCGATACGTATGATCGGCCGCACGTACCTCGGCCGCTAACGAAAACGAATTTCTCGGGCCGACGTCGATTGCGAACGATAGCCGGGCGCGCCCGTTACGGACGCGATTTAATTATTCGCGCGATTCGCGATAAACGTAACGTACGGAGGTTACGACGGTAGAGAACAAAAACCGAAAGGCCGACGTTACGACGGGTTCGACCTTCACGGCGCGCCGTACCGGTTCGCATAGCGTTGTTCCAGCGAGAGAATTCGACGCGAGCGTTTTCGTTCGACCTAGGCGCTCGAAATATTAATTTTTTTATGTCGGAAAAACGAATCGAACGATAGATACGCGCTATATATATATAACCTACAAAAGAACGCCTGGTGGCGTTCCAAAGTCCCGTTCATCCCTCTATACGCGTGTAAAGTTTGAAGGCGTCGCGTGCCCGCCGGTTCGGTTTTATTAGCGAAAAACCCGTTCTGGCGCTACGTCTACGCAACATTCGAGAAAAAGTCGTCTCCTCCGCCCGTCGTTCCAATGGACGCCGTGGTTCGTTCTCGTCCGTGCGACGGCGCGGCGTCGTGGTACCCGATTTTACGGGCACACCGGTTGATCGATAACGAAACCGACGCGGGGTCCACGGATATTCCGGGAGCGGTGGTACGCTTTCGAGCGGTTCGCCGCCAGTCGTTTTGAATGACGAGTAGTCGGCCATGTTTATTACTGTGATCGGACACGTGCGCCGCGCGTTTCGTCAACGATTGTGGCTTGGCCGCGGCGATTTCAATACCCGTCGATGTACGGGTAGGACACTATCGACAGCATTGGATATCATACAGACCGTATGAGCCAGCGTTTAAACGGCGACGATTCACGGTAGGGACGATACTTTCGATAACAGCGCGGTTTTTCCTTTGGCCAACTACGCCGGTACGGCGTCGTCTTCGTGCGTTCGCTACCAAAAACGAACCGGAACAAACGTCGAAACTTTACGCGCGTATAGAGAGCGCGAACGGGACACCTTTCGAATGCCACCACCCGGCGCGCTTCTGTAGGTTATTCTGTTCGCGTTCTACGCCTACGTTACTTTTCACCCTACCCTCGTGTGTATATATATATATATGTGTGTGAATACGCTATATGGCGTTCGAAAAATGTTTCTTTTAACGTGTGACACGAAGATTTTAAATACTCAACAGCTCGACCATTTCTACTTTGGTCTTCCCCTTCCACGCTCAATTCCCCGTAACTGTTCTTCAATCTTCTTCATCTACTAAGTCTATTCTCCCGCGTTTCATCCATAATCTGCTTCCTCTCATATATTCGTTTCTATCTTCTCCCGTCACCCCCACACCGGAGCATTCGGCTACGCTCGTTCTCCGCTCTATTTTCTTGTCCAACACTCCGAACCATACAAAACAACCATAGCTGGTCTCACATCCACCCATATAGAACCTTTCAGCCTCGTTGGACTTCCCTCTTATCGCACAAGACACCGTAAACGCTTCTCTCCATCTGATCCATCCACACCTATGCTTCACATCCTCGTCAACATTCCCGTTCTTTTGTGTTTACAATGGACCCTAAAAATACACCCGTCGTCGTATATCATTCGGTCGATTCGGAACCCGAAAACACCGCCGACGCGATTAGTCGTGTCCGTCTCGGTTTTTCTTTTGTTTTCAAAAATGTACGTAAATCGTTTACGGTGGCCGACGGATACGGTAATAACGCCGACCGTCTAACTACTAACTCGCCTATCGTTCCAGCGAATCGGTCGCGTCGTCATTCCGGGGCACGAACACAACCGTCGTCAGCCGTCGCCTACGGCGATGGGCTTATCTGAAACGAAAACTGAACGTTCCGCGTTTTATCGACGCCAACGTTGAACAAACAAAACGAACAGCCGTCGAAAAACGTCGCGTCCCGTATGACGACGATAATAATAATAATAAATACTACGACAACACCGAAGATTTGTTTCCTTTTTTTTTTTGCTATCCGTTCGCGATAACCGTCGACCGCGGGACTGTAATAATACTTATCGAAAATAATTATTACTCGAACGTTTACGGGAAAATAGCGAATATTCCGAACACGTTAAACGGAATAAATAAAACGTACGTTTATTTATTTTCGTACGGCGTTTGAGCAACCCATCATTTCCCTGTCTATAGTAGTGGTTAATTCACGATTAAAGGTATAAAATACGTTGGAAATTAACAAAGATAAAAGTTGAAATGAATAAATACGAATATAAAGTCAAAATTAAAAAATTATTATTAACGTAGTAACGACAGCGCGATATTTCTCTAAGGATATATATATATAGAAATCACGTTACAATATCACGTCCAAATTATCCATCCATTCCACCGCCTCCCCTCTTGGCTTGATGGATATCCCTCAGGGTGCCCCTAAACCCTCGGACATTCAGTGACAATACGTCCAATTGTCTGGGACTCGTGGCCACAGTTACGTGCTTCGGAATCGTGTAATCCCCATTTGCGCATCCACTCCTACCATGGCCTGTCTTGATACGATTTAATGTAACCCAGGCTCTTCTTGGGAGATCAAATCCTGGTTGTTTGATAATTGGATTAGTGGCCGATTTTTGGACATCTGGGTTCTCTGTTATCCGGTCGTTTTCCCATTTGGAACTTATGTTAAATTTCTCCGAGGTAAGGTCCCTTTCTTTGCTCCATGACGGTTTTCGTGATTTGAGTCTTTGTGTGTTTCGTGGCCAAGTCTGCCTTTATGGGGGGGGGTAGGCGGGAGATCGAATTATTGGTACACTTTTTCCATTCTTGAATACGTAAATAACACGCGGAAAACGAACGGTTTTAAATCGTTTAAACGGAAACATTTACGGTCTCGGAGTTTTCGGTTAACGCGTACGTTTTACTCGATACCGCGGTGACCACCGCAATGTGTCGGGACGACGGCCTCCGCGCGGATATTTCCGTAGTTATTTAGCGCGACGGACGCCGCGTCGTCGTTCCAATATTATAAGCGTTTTCGCGCTTTTCCCGGCGGACAATGTTCTCTACGAATTCCGTTACCATTTACTACCCACGCCGACGGTTCTCGTCGTCGCCGCGGGGTTATACAATAAGAAGTGAGCCTACGCGGAGGTACGGTGAATCCGGCAGGCGTATCCGACAACGTCGCGGAGCCGACGAGAAAAAGAACGAATTAAAAATACGTTTTCACCGCCGTCAACTCGCCCTCGTATTATATCGAAGCGTACAGGTAGTAATCTCCCCTAGCGCAGACGCCCGTCTCGCCACTAGACGGAACGCCCACAATACGTAGCGGTCGCGTCCCCGGGACGATTAAAATCCGTTTACGGCGCGGGTCGCGATTTACGAAACACCCTCTATTCGGGACGAGTTGGTCTCCGTGTAAAACCGGAGCGGCGCGACTTAAATACGACGTCCAGGTGCGCGCGCACCTTTCCCGCGTGTATACACGCGTACGACCTAATATATGTCCGACGATAGTCTCTGCACGCGCGGTCGCCGAATATTTTACGAAAATTCGTACGATCAGAAACGTTTGGTCGACGGAAACAACGACCGGCGCTTGGCCGTATTTTCGCGGCGAGGGCGAACGCCGCGACTAATCGCACTCCTGTTGAAATGAAATTACGTTTTTACGGTTTTGTTTTTTTTTGTTCGTTACCGCGTAAATATTTACTGACGTTAAAAAATGTGTACCGCGACGCGGCGTAGAAAGAACCAAGCGTCGGCGGCGTAACGTAATTAAAAACTAAAAATACTACGGGATTTGGGTTGTGCGCAGTTTTTTTTTCGTCGCTGTTTTTTTTTTCTTTAGAAAACCAAAAGCGTACCGCGGAGAAGTCGGTCGACGAAAAACGTTAACAACGGCGGCGACTAAAAGATGGGTTGGATACGACCGACGGAGGGACGAACGGCGTTCGCGACGGGATAGCTAAAAAAGTGTTTGGAAATCGGACGGCGGTCGTTGAAATTTAAAGACGAAACGAACGACGACGATTCAATAAGAAGGACGTTCGAACGGACGGATAATATGTACGCGACGACGATTCACCACGGCGTCCAAGCGTTCCGGCGTATTATTATTTCGCGGGCGTTTAGGCCGGCCGATGTTAGGTTAGGTACGTACGGTTTTTTAGCGTGGTATCGGCGGCAGGCAACACACTCACTGGCCCGGAATGCCTGGCGGCAGTGCTTCGGACCGGCGAGTCGCCGCCATCGTTTATTGAATAAAACAGTATACACGAAAATGGTTTCACAATAAACGATCATCCTTAATGAGAAAGACGATCAACGTGAGCTACTGTCTCTCTCCCCCCCCCCACACACACACACCTCACCGTACATCGAATCTAATTTACGATAATTCTTAAAAACTTCTTAAGAACTATCGCACGAATGGTGCGCCGTGACAGGACAATGCAGCCATTTACTTCATTTTCCTTTAGACAGCTTAAGCTAACGCACGACTGGAGCGGAATCAGGATAGTATCCCTGAGACGGCAGCACTTACATTGTCCTTTACAAAAACAAAAAACGAATATAAACGCGATTCTTCGTCCCCGATTTAGCGGCCTAGCAGCTACCTCTTCCTCCTGTGGCCACGACGACGCGACGGATTGGCCGCCAACTGCCGTTCGGCGAATCGGACGACGGCGTCCCAGTGGGAGTCGAGTACACGCGCTCGACCGACGCTCCTATGCGCGTCTCTTACACGTCCCTCGCGGCGAAAGAGCGTGTGGAACGGCGCCTGTCTTCCTCACCGTTGCCCGACCCGGCGTGTCCACGAGCATCCGAACCGGACGGAACACGACCGACCGATCCTACGCGAGAAAAGATTATGTACGTATGTCCGACGGTGACGACGACGAACGCCGCCGGGATCGTGAAGCCGCGAGACGACGGTCGGTGGATGGGAACTCGCGGCAGCAGCGGACAGACCGTATTCTCGCGGTCCGTACGCGAGGATTGTAATAATAATCAAGATACGCGCCGCTATAATTATACGCGCGCGCGTGATGTTTTTCGTCCGTACCGTATACTTTGGAGCGAAGAAAACGGTTCGAATTTTCGTGTCCGGGGGACCGTATACGACGGCGTAATAGTAACGAATACTATTCGGACGTACGTTGTTTGACCGTTTCGTATACCGCGCGTTGTCGCGACGCGTTCGTCGATACGAAATTACCAAGCCGAACGTTTTTCACTGTCCGTTTGCGCGCGCAAATAAACTACACGATTCCGTATTGCGCTTTTCGGGATTCGTTTCACGAAAAAACGTCCGTCGTTGAAACGTCGTATCCGTAGACTATACACATATATATATATAACGTCGGTTACGGGGTCGGCGGATAAAATATTATTTTTCAAATATCCGTCGACACCCAGCGTACGACGGTAGTGAACGCGAAGTAAAAACGGTTAATTAATTATTCGGCCGGTTCGATCACGCGTATTATTTACGTGTTTATTCGCCCCGGGCGTGGGGTAATGGCAGTGACGGCGAACTGAACGCGGGCAATTTCACTTTACGTCCAGTATGGAAATCGACCGATTCGTTACGTGACTTCGGCGAGCGGCTTGTACGGTTACGTAATGTTTTTGTTAGGGAACGTCCAAAACTGATTGTAGCGTTTAGAATCGAACGGGGCCGTTCCAAAACGCGGTAAAAATACTCGGGACAATTAACCACCCCGTGCCGTTTATTGGCTTATACGTCAGACCATTTCCGACGAGTACAACTACGAAATAACGCCCGTTTCGTAGGGAAAACGTACGCCGGATCGAAGTTTCTCCCGTAATATCCACGAAACGCCGTTTACCCGCAGTTTACTCGTTTAGCCGACTCGCCCGTTTTCACGGTCGGACGTGAAAAACGAGCCGGTAAGACCAGTCCGTAATGAAGTCGGTGGACCCGTTCAGGCGGGCGGCGCGAGATAAATCGTAAACCGCGCGTCGAATACGGCGGCAAATAGACGCCGGACGGGTATATCCGGTACACGAACTTTCGTGCCGTTTGGCCGTCGGTATACTACGCGCCCACGTGTTTAGCCCCGATAATCGCGACCGCCAACTACGACGGCTTTCCCTCTTCGTCGCTCCCGGTCCGATTATTAAATACAAAACGGCGACGCTCCGAATCGGCGTCCAAAAGAGAACGGGGGGGGCAAAAAAAAACCTTCGTCCCGGTCCACTCGCCACAATCGGCCCCGGTCTAATCGAAAACGGCGCGGTCGGCAACAGCGACCTCCTCTCCTCCCCCCCCCACGCCACGGGTCCGTACGAACGATACGAGGCGCGTTCAATAAATACCCGGACGAAATTTATTAAAAATTATATTCCGAACTTACCAATTATTTAAACGGATCACTTTCCAAATAGTGTCCTTTATGTTACTTCACCGACGGTCTCGTCACTTTTCGAATTTCCTCCGACGTTTTATAGGCTTTAACTCTCGCGTGTCGCGTTATGGGTGTAGCATCGTTAAAGTCTTCGAATCTTTGGCCTTTGAGGATACTTTTTCGCCTCGGAAACGAACAAAAACAAAAATCACGGGTAGTTTTAAGTCGGGCGAATATGATGGGTGAGGTGATACCGCTGGTATATTTTTAGACGCCGAAAATCCACGCACGGAAAGTGCTGAGTAAGCTTCTGGCCTTTTACGATGTACTTTCTCTCTTAATCTCTCTAGGTGCTTGTTTATAAAACACCCGATTTACTGTCTGACCGGTGGGTTGATAATGGACTAAATCGAAAAACATCGAAAAAAACCAGGGTCGTTTCGATGTTTGACCGGAGGACCTGGACGACATTTTTTTGGACGAGGTGAATTTGCGGTCTTCTTCCGTTGCGACGATTGAACTTTCGGCATCACATCCATATAACACCCGTGTTTCGTCGCCCGTAATAATTGATTTTATTTGGGTCGTTAGAAACTCGACTTTTTAGTTCCAAACACACTTCAACGCGACCGTTATTGCACTACTTTAGCGCACTTACTTTAATATACGTTTCTGGTACTCGTTTTCTCGTTACTTTAAAACTTTTCTCGGCACTCCGTCATACGTTTTCTCTAAATTGTTAAACATCGTACAAAGCTTTTTTCTTCTTCTCCCTCTCTACAAGCTGCCTTACACAAAATACCGGTCCCGTCGTTGACTTACCCCAGTCATGGAACCAAACTGATTTCTAGACGTCTCACTTCTTATTCTCTTATCTAGAATCATTTCTATCGTACTATGGCTCGTAAGCTTTACGCCTCTATAATTTTAACATTCCTGTACGTCCCCTTTGCCTTTAAATATAGGCACACTCTTCCGCCCGTTCGTTTGGAATTTATGACGATTATTATTTTATACCGAAACAACGGTCGTTATCTAGTAGTTTATTTTCGTGCAACAACCTTACCGCCGATAACGTTAAACGTTTTCCCGTAATAATTTTAGCCTGGGTACTTGTTATTGAACACGTATAACGACGACGAAAATACGAACCGCCTCCGAAAAAATACGCCAGTTTTAAACGCGTTTTTACAATTCCCGATTCGTTTCGTTTACCGTAAAACTAATACGCCCCCGACGGACGTCGATTATTTTAAATATTGAAACGCCGAATAATCGATATCCGACAGTACTAGATTTAAACGACTTTGACCACTCGCTTGGACTTTTTTCCCCAATATTTTCGTCGACGTTTCGAAACTTTATAAATATACCGTGTTTATAAATAATTACGAATACTATATATATTCATTATTAATTACAAAATTACACGTTCGTTTATATTATATAGACTTGGTTATATACAGCGCGCGTTTGACGAAAATATAATAGTATTATTAATTTTGAACCGTAGAATATACGATTATAAATATATAATAAACGTATAATATACGATTTGATGAAACGATATATAACGATGGATCCAGGGAAATATCAAATCGGGTATGTTCCCGTCGAAATAATAACCGAACTACGATATGAACTGTAATTAAGGAGGCGACGAAATATTGGACGTTCGTGCCGAAAGGGCCGACTTTTTTCGCGAAAACCGCGTATTTACAGATATCCCGCGACCTTAACGTTTTCGTAACAACCCGTAATCGATCAGGGGACGAAACACACTGTACGTGTCGAACCGTCGGGAAGTCGTTATTTAATAGACGCGGAATTTGACGCGTCTCCGGGGGGAGGGGGGGAATACGGTACCCGGACCGGTGACGAACGGCTATCGGAAACAAGCCGGAAAACCGTCGACGATATTTACTATACCTAAGCACCGGATGCGCGAAAAACGTTCTGGAAACCTTTCGGAATGATCGAAATTATACGATCCGGTACAAATCATACGCGGAGCTGTACGTATACCGCTCGTATTTTATATTCGGAAATGAATAATCCTCGTGGTGGCGGCTTGAAATAAAAATCGTAAAAAAATTCGTATTATTCGACCAGGACACTCTGGACACTCTTAAATAACACTCTTCCAAAAAAGATGGCCGCTTATTATTGATAACATTTAAGAGTTAAAATTGAATCGTTATCAATAATAAGCGGCCATTTTTTTGTAGGAGTGTCATTTAAGAGTGTCCAGAGCCTGATTCGACGGACGCGTAAACTGTATACATAATACGCTACCGTATATGGACCGTTTACGTAAAACATTCGAAATGAATAATAAACGATTGGGCGATTGTTCGAAAAATAATTGATAATCGAACGACTGGGAATCGACATTACACTTGTAAGTTTTTGAACGCGCCCCAAATTCACATATTCGACTGTACGAAGCGTAAAAAAAAGCGCGTCATAACTATTTGGAAAAAAAAACGTTAGCTAACGTTTTATTTCTAATAAATCGAAACGTTTTATCGCGAAACTACATAGTTACGGACACAAAAGACGCGCGCGTTCTATATTTATTCCGATACGCATTCTTCGGTTTTATCTCGGCCGAAATATCGACTCCCTACATAATACGTATATTATTGTGCATTTTTGGTCGCGCCGGTTCTTCGTTCGATATTCGCCGTTTACCAAATCCTTAGATAAGATGACGACCGTTGAATTGCCGTGTATAGGACCGTATAGACGTAAAATCCATTCGATATTTCGCTGTCCGATTACCGAATTTCAATATATACGTAGAAAGACCCCCGGCGATCGTTACAAACATTTATCGGGGGATGCTTTTATGTTGCGTATATGTATATATATATATATATATAAATATATTAAAATATACGGAGAGAGAAAAAAAACCCGTATGGGGTTCGAGGTCGTTACAAATGTACACATAGCTGGACGTTGTTCGCCGGTGGGGCGTAAAGACGACGCTGTAACAAAAGACGTATTGTTCGACGGTACGTATATACATATGGAAAAGATTCGAGTGAAATACCCAAACCCGATGGCCGGTTTACACGGAGCAGTGGACGCGCGTGTGTAGACCCTCCTCGTAATTTTATCGATAATTCGAACCGTAGAGACCGCCGAACGATTTTCGAAAAATAATTATTCGGAGTTACGCGAATACATTTATAATAACCTAATCCGTATATATATATATATATATTGTTTTCCGTTCGTCCGTACGACGTATATGACGGGGCAAGCGCTAAAATCGGTACGATCGATAAATCCCGTTTGTAGAAATCCAAATAAACGTTTCGAATTATGAACGTATTCGCGCGTCAAGAATCGTCAAACGGGTAACGACATTTCAGTATTCCGCGTTTTAAATAAGACCAGAGTCGTGAAATACGTACCGCTCGAACACTTATCCCCTATACACACGTCCGGTACAGACGACAGAGCGCGGTGCAGGTGTTCGACGCTACAATAAAACGTTCGAGTTTACGATGGCGGAACGTACACACACATACACACACGCCCAATGGTTAGTACGTTACTTTCGAGCGCGCCCGTACTGCAACCGCCGCGATCCTTTTATGAAGAAAAAATTGCCCTTATTTTACCCGTCCGTGATTGCCGTGTACGTACAAACCAAATTGTTCGCGTAAAAAAATAAACGTCCACCGGTTTACAAATTTTTACGGATGGGACGAAAGGCGAATAATGAACAACTAACGTGGATACACGAATAATTCGCTATACATAATATAAAATAATATGAATATCGATAACGACTCGGAATAACGTGTATATATATAGATGAAACGATCTGCAGAAACTTATCGTTGACTTTGTCGACGTAACAACGCGAAAGTACGTAGAAACACAGTACACCGCAACGACCGCGATTCGCGAACTACACAATAAATCACTGACAATTTCCGTGACCAACTTTGACGGCGCAACAGACACCAAGAGGAGCACACACCCTGGGGCCACACACACAACGACTGCCTGAACTTAGGCAGAACGCCGAACGACGACGGCACCGATAATCGCGGCCGGACATTTCCGCGTATATTGTTTTTGTCAATAATAATCGCCGGTCGGACTTGTTATCGTGAACTTTACGCTGTCGATGTATTGTGGCGCGAACATATATATATATAGTTAATAGACTTGGACGGTTTGGGTATGTTATGAGGAGAGAAGAGTCGGAAGTGGCAAGAACTGTTATGGAAATGAATAGTGAAGGAAGAAGAAGAAGAAGTGAATACGATTGGGGAGGATATGGAAAACTACTGGTGAGTGCGTGGAGGATGTGGGAGATCGGGCCAAATGAAGGTTTAGGACGAAGGTGGCCGACCCCAAACAGATGGGATAAAGGCGAGGGAGATGATATCGTTGACGATGTATTCCAGTTAAAATACTCGTTATATACGTTTATTTTGTAGAGAAAACAAACGTACCGCGGTAAACGTATTTTTAAATTAACGAATCGTCGATAAATACCTGCGGGTATTATCGCGATTTTTCGTTACCGAACTCGGTTAAAACGGCTTTTAAAATTAAAAATAAAAACAAAAATACGTCTAGTACGCGTACCGGCCACGGGGCACCGTCGCTTATTTCCCGCCGTGAATTACGTTAAAAATATTTCGAGCACGCCTCCTTATTGCGGTCGAATCGATCGATTACGCGTATTTTCGAAACGCACCTGGCCTACGCGACTCTAATTGGGTATATTATCGTATTATTGAACGGGTTACGCGCGTCGAAAATAACGGCGGTATTAAAAATAACACGCCCGGCGCGTTTCACTAATTGAAATGTACGGCTGGTGCGACCTAAAAATAACTCCGCCGTATTTGCCCTATCCGTACGGCACAATCGAAATCGTATTTGGACGACGATATTGTAACGTTTGCCGCGCGCTAACGAAACGACCTAAACGACGCTCGAAACTCGACCGCGGATTTTTGAAGTCCGAACGCCACATTTTATACGTTTCAATATTTTCCGAACAATATCGATCGGATTCCCGTACACCGGGCGAGTCCCCGTAGACTATCGACCAACCGTTATTATAATTCTCGTTTCGGAAAATCCTCAGCGGTCTTACGTTAATCGTATAATAATTTACCGTATATCGTTTTAGGGTTTTAACGTACGCGCGCGTACTACCGGTCGCCGCTGCTTGGATTGTTTACAATTAGTCGAACTAATCACGGCCGTAAGGACGACACGCGTACTTATCGATTACACTTGAACCGTCGAAGGACGGCTATTTTCGTACGCCAAAGACACTGGTTGGGAACCGTGTCGGATTCGTCGACACGCCGTATCGGCCGATTATAACCGTTTATATAATACCGAACTGTACCGGGACGTGTACGGAGATCCGGACGGGGGCGAACGAAAATCGACCGTCCGACGATTCTCGACGTTTCGCTTCCTAATAGCGACGTTCGACGGTTCGTCGTATTAAAATTCCGACGGTAACTCGCGGTGTCGCTTTTCACCGTCCGACGGACGACCGCTGTCCTATTTCGTTTTCGTACGATTCGTTTTCGGGTAAACGGAACAGGATTAGCCACTACGTTTAACGATACGAATTTTCGCGAAATTCCGATTCGAATTTTACATACTTATTCCGCGTACTTTATCTGTATGTGACATATTCACGCACACGCGCGCGTGTAATTCGACTATCGTAACGCGTTATTTCCGTCGTATATATGCATCGGCGGCGCTCGGTGGTTCGTTCGGGCGAAAACGAAAATTAACCGTCGGTTTTTATGGAACATAAATCGGACATATATTGTTTACGCGAGGGTATATTAGTATTTCAATTAATCGCGTTTTACACGACCGCCCCTCTCCCCCGACACGTTATAGGTACGTATCCGAGATAACGTATCGATTAGTTTTTCGCGTAGTGATTATTAATGTATTAGGTCGTATTACAAACGAATAATGCAAATTAGTTTAAGCGGTTACGAAATGGATTTTAAATGAAATGGATTTTCCCGTTCTTTCGTAATTACGCGTCGTCCATATGTAGCTATTAAAAATAGCATACGGTACGGGCCTCCCTCTCCCTCCCCACTCAACCACAACATAACCGTCCAAAGTATTCAGTTCGGTCGAAAATGGCGACAAATAAAAACGATTTCAACGAGGAAAAAATGGCCGCAACGGCGAATCGATATGTCCCTTTCTCGGCCAAGGTGTGTGGTATCGTACGATACGCGCGCGTTCCGGTTCACGTGGTTTAAAAGTGGTAATTTCGGTTTTTATCGAAAAACGACGCCCTGGAGGCCCTCGGGAATGCGACGACGACGATTTGGACCAATTGGTCATTGATAATCCGGCACGAACGCAAAAAGAACTTGGGGGCAGTAACTTGACAAACGTTACCGCGGACCGTCACCACCAACGTCGGTTAATCCGGTCGAGTCGAGAATTTCAGAAAGAAAACGCCCCCTTATACGGGCAAAGGAGCGCGTCCAGAAAAATTGTTGCGTGACACCGACAGGCTACATATCGCTTCCCGTATAAATGACGCGATAATGTTGTATCTTGACTGAGGACGTCTTGCAACATTACCGATTACCACAAATTCCGGCGGGTGCAACATGCCTTGTCCGATATGCGCTTGGATGGCCAATAGCTGGACGACTGTATCGTATCCATGGTATAAAATTTTTCCGAAATAAAATTCATCATCCGCCGTGCAAAATGTCTTTAAATTGTAGAAAGCGACGGTGAATATTTTGAACGAATAATTGACTTTCTTTTAAAATGAACGTAGCCGAAAAAATTGGATTATTCGTTTGTACGCCTAATCATTGTACGATTTCGGCAATTTGTTTTACTAAAAAAAAACGTGTTCGAATTTCGCGAGTTACCTGGTCGCGTTATTTACAAACGACCGTAGGCGCGTCACGATTTCGGGTCTGGTTTATTAACAAAACGACCGTCGCCGTATTCGTCCGGCTATTTCCACGATTCGACCGAACTATAGGCGTTTCAAAGTTTTAAAACGTTCGAAACGTCCTTACCGCGTCGTAAACCCAAACACGCCGTTCAGTATTTGTCGAAAATAACGATCGACGAACGTACGCGCCGTTATTACAAGGTTCGCGAAGAGTAAAATACAAGTGCCCAACGACGGCCGCGCTTCGAATTTCGACGGGAAACTTGAAATAACCGTCTAAAATTCCATACATTTAACGATAACCGACGTTTATGACTCGTGCCGGACGTTCTGTTGACGTAGATCGGATCGTTGGACATGTCACGGTCATACAAAACACGATACTCTGCTTTGTGCGGCACGGTGGCTATGCCGTTTACTATCCCAGGCTCTTGCCTTTTCTAGTGGATGGAAGTGAAGGAGTTCGTGAATGGTTTGAAGTTGTCGGTGAGTATGTTTTACCAAGTAAAAGACAAATGTGTTCGTGGTTGGAAAAGGAATTTCTGTAGAACATCGCTCTGGATTGAGTGTGGATAGAGTCTTGGATTGAATTAAAATTCGTCGATTTTCGAAGGACCAAATGTTTGACGACAGTGAGTAATCCCGTTATCGTACGGATACCGATGAACTACTGAACGGGTTCAATACATTTCCATTGTGAGGGACCGATAAAGGGCGCCCAAGAGTATCCAGCATACATGGAGGATATGTATAGTTGGAGTATGTTGAGTTTCGTTTTGGTAGGCACTAGGGCTTTTCCTGTTGAGTATAAGGTAGAGTATTCCGCGGGGACAAGTAGGTTTTTTGCTTATGTCAGTCACGTGTTGACCAAAAGTGAATTTGCGTCCAACAAACACGACAAACTATTATTACGCTACGTATATATTTATTTCGGAATTATTATATTTGGCTACCTACCAATAAGAATCGAATCATTCGAGTATTCCGAATATTCGATAATTATAGTTATGTATTTGTATCAATAAGTGTACGCTTATCATAAAGTTACGTTATTTAGTATACGTTAGACCGGCGGTCCTCAACTAGGTGCCACAATTTCCCTCCCCAACTCCCAATAGAAATATGAAATAGAAATAAGAAATTATTCGTTATGTATTTAAATGTCTAATTACGAAATATACCGATGTCGAGTTGGATACGCGAGAGTGTGAAAGGCAGTGTGTTTCTATGACTAATGGTAAAAAGGGCGCGTGAAGTATAAAAGGTCGAGAACCTTCGCGTTTTACGTCGCGTTTAAATATTATAAATACGCGCGTGGAACGTCGAAATTAGAAAACCGTACGGAACCACAAACGGTATTTAGTAAAGTAAACACGTTTCGAAAACTCGAAATCCTTGGCCTTTAACTTTGAAACGATAAATGATCGATACATATACGCGTACACAGAGGACGGTGATCGCATGGGAAATATCGTGATAGGCGCCGATATACTCGGCGTAATTTAATTCGTTGACCACCTCGCATAACCAAATTTAAATATCTAATCGTACTTTTTTTAATTGGAATTTAGAGCGTAACCGCGGATATTGGGAATTACACGCTTTAGCGCCGTGTTAAGTATCGAGTTCGTTTTGTGTCCAAATGGCGTAAAACACCGGGCCCGACGTGCGCACGAAAGTTATTCGAAAAACAAATACGACCGTAAAAACGAATCGTAAACGTTCGTATTTGTTACCAAGTACGAACAACATTGTCGCATTATGACTGGGACCGTGCCTAACCGTCGTCACCGCAGTAACCCCTAAATTACGAAGTAACCAAAAATAAATGACAACAATGACCGGACATTTCGCCGTCGAATCGGTTTCCTTCGTCATATTTTTAATAACGCTATCCGTCACGACGGGAAGCTTTGTCGCGTCGCCCACGCCCCGGCTGTCCGCGCGTCACGTACATTATCCACACACATGTTGCGCTCTCCGTGAAACGGATTCCCTAATCACCGTTCGCCGTACACAATGTTCCGCCGATTGTACGCGATTTACGCTCGGAAAATCGATAAGCGCCGATTTGAAGTTGTCGATATTCGTATCGTTCGTTATCGCGCATTTTACGCGGTCGTGTTATACACCGTGTTTAGCGAAATTCTTCGTCCGATTACGAACTGATATAGTTCAGCGATCGACCCGTGTACTGACGGAAAGTTAAAACGATAGTCTCGAGTTTGTTTTGAAGCAACGTCGCCGTTCAATTCTGTAACAATGACATGAACGGCCGTCATTTTGTTGCGGAACGGCAGAAAGCGTTTTGCGTCCTCCGTTTCAGTCCGGCGCGAGTCGGCAATAACCGTTCCACGTGATTTTCGAAAAACTTACGGAACCGGCGTCCCAACTGCTCAAAACATTCGACATTGGTGTCGAACGTTCCAAGACAGTGGTTGCTTGCGTGCACAGAAACACAGGGGTCGTCTACTTTGTGCCTCTGACGAAAACGTCGGGCGTGTTCGACGAAATGTCACCCGAAATCCACGCCGTGCACGCCTAAACCCTTCCTTCGAACGCGTATCGAATACAAGCCCTCCCCGTTACCGGACGACCAACAAAAACGTGTCGATTTTCGCGATTACGAAAAACGAGTAGAAGACGAAACGTTCGTTTATTCCCTTACGAAGTCACACAATCCCTCTTAAATGGAATGGTTCGCCGCCATAACATTAGGATTTGGACTACGAAAAAACCGCGCCTAATCGTCGAGCGTCGGTGGGATTCGCCAAACGTTCGTGTTTTCCAGGGAAAATGTTTACTTTTTTTATTTGTAGTAAACGCGATAACGGTAATACCCGAACACGTTACGAGCTCGGTTGTTCCCATAGTTACACGCGGATAGCGATAATTTTTCGTTTTTCAACGAGATGGAGGAGCTCCACCGCGCTAGAAGTTAGCCGGTATCTTAACTCCCTCGACGATTAAGTAATGGACACGACGATTTGGCTGTATATATATATATATTTGGCCACCACGTTCCCCGAACCTTATAGCGTGTGATTTCTTTTTACGAGGACCGCGTGAAAAATATTGTCAACGCACCACCGTAACCCGCAGACTTGGAAGAGGTCAAAACCAGGAGACCAGATGCCGCGAATACCGAAAATATAATCGGCAACGTTCGGCAGGAAAACAGATGTACGTCGGTAGGGGGCTATGGGGTCAAAGCGAACATTCGTTCGCGACCAAATTAATTATAACTCGATTATTTTAAGAATATCGTTTACTTCGTTCCGCCGCTTTATATCTTCGTTTTCCAAACAATCAATACGTTTGTAAACGGACGGAGGCTTTTGAAACACGTTTATATAAATACACGTTACGAATACGACACCGCGTTAATATGGCGACGAGTGTTGGCCATCACTTGGACGTCAGGGGTTCGTTTTGAAAGACCCGAGAGTTCTTCAAACTGCTGCTGCTGCTGCTGCTGCTGCTGCACAGTGGCGCGGCGTGAGCAGTACGTAAAATTTCGCGCGTACACACGTCGTAATTTATACTCTTTAGACACACACGCGGCGCACATTCGACACGTGTACACTGAATCTATTGTATGATGCGCGCATATAGCCTACACGCTACTGTCGGGTAGATTGTACGGCCTTTGGGGAACGGGGAGCACCAAGAATCGAGGACCCGAACTCTTTTGGCTAATGAACGAGAGCAATTTTTGACGTTATTAAAAAATCTCCCGTGTGATTACACATTTACGGATTCCGGGCCGTGACGGTCGTGTACTTCTACACAGTCGCCACCCGCCGTATACGTAACGAGAAATCCAAAATGGCTGAGAGGTTTATCATTACAAAAAAAAAAAATAGGGTACACAAAAGGGCGCGCGCGCGCCCGCTCGTCGG
>JAIPRN010002855.1:0-26144 GCA_025469175.1 Geopemphigus sp. TES_GeoC_2020 | reverse complement strand
CGGTTTCACGAACGGTATTTATGATGTCGCGTCGCCAGTATAATTTATTCGTCGTAATTCTTCCACGTTACTATCCGTTTTTCGTCCGTCTCGCTTGTATCTGTATACACACACACACACACACACACACACACACGTGTTCGTTTCCAAAATTACGTTAATTTCGATATCATCGTATATCACCGACCTACTAGCGAACGTGGTCACAATCGACTGTTCCTCCCGTTGGTGTGGGAGAGACGACGACGACGGGCTACCGCCGCGCGGCTATTGTGTGTGGTACGTGTGACGAGAGAACAACCAATCCCGCTCGTCGTCGTCCCGTCACAACTGCCGAAATTTCTATTCGTACCATGTAGACGGACGATCGCGTGAAGTGGAAGTGTCCGTGGCGATACGTTCTCGAATAATATAATAATCGCGTACGACGGTCGTGTTCGATGCGTTAACAAAACCATCCTGGGCTGGAAGACGAGTCGATTTCCGGGTGCTTGCCCGTTTTTTTATGTTTTAGTCGAAAAATCGACGGTATTTACGAACGAAAAAGACGCCACTTTCACCGTTTAACGAGCTCGGCGCGACTCATTAGTAGTGAATTATTGCGCGAAACGTATCGTTGCCGCTGCCGTTGTTTTTTAATTTCGCGTGAAAAAAAAACGAGCCTCCCCCGGGCTATTTTGTTGTTGTCCGAGATACGATATATGCGTCGGTCGCGTTATTCCGATTTTTTCAAAACCAACACTCGAACGACGACGACGCCGCTTAGAGTGCCGCTAGTTTTCTCACGACGGATTTTTATCGTTCGTATGTGTTTGTTTCGTTTTTAATCACTCGTAAAAGTAATAAACAAATACTCCTCTACACACACAGGCGCCCGCGCGCGCTCACGTACATTTGACAACCAAAATACATACGCCGTCGCGTCAACACACAGGCAGGGGGGAGGAGCATATGTTTTACATAAACTAACCGATCCGATTTGCATATAGATACACACACAGGCATACACGTTACGAGCCACGAGCCTATATTATTATACCGTATTTTTTCGAACGAACGATATTATCGACTTTAACGAGGTGTGTACGTTATTATTATAATAAGCGCGCGCGGCGTTCAGAAAAGTCGCTTCCAATTTAACCCGCGTGTCAGCCGACGCGCGCGCGCGCATACGACGTGTGTTTTTTTTTGTACCTACGTTTTTCCCCCGTGTGTTATTTACATATATATCGTTACGGCGGTTTTCTTAAACGCCGAGCGGGCCCGCGCGCCTATTATTATTTTTATGTAACCGGACGGGGTTCCGGTTGTCCATTTTTCCGGCCGACGACGTATCTGTTTTTTTTTGCTCGGCCACCTCCGGCGGTCGCGAAACGACGTCCGCGCGCAACTACTTCTTTTTTCGTGTACTCCTCTGTCTCCACGATAACAGCAACCGTCGCCGCCGTTTGTGACTGACCAGTTATTCTTTCGTGTGTGCGTTACGCGTTATTCTCTCGGTGTACGCACGGTTCGTGTTCGGCGGCAGTGACCATTTATGTTTGTTTTTTTTTGCGAATACGTTCACCTTCGGACTCTGCGATCTATGTTCGTTTGTTCGTTACGACCGGGCAACGTGACTAATATGCTCGAACGGTTTTTTTGCCCCGTTAGGCCGCCGATTGAGTCTCCTTTCGGATCGATTTACGCATTACGCGCGACCATTGTGTATTCCCGACGGTTCCCCGTACACCGTCGACTGTCCGTTGGCTGTGTATTACGTATCTTCGCGCGTTCTTGTTCCGATTTATTTTTGAATATGTTCGGCGGAACCCACGCGGGACGACTACTCCCCGTACGGTTTTTTTTTGGATTGCGAATATTAGCTTGTAAAGTTCGAATGGCCTTTTTGATATTTTTCGTGATTTGCCCTATCGATATGTTATATGATATATGTTGGAAAAACACCGAATCGATATGTAGGTGTGTTAATAGCATAAAAGCCGGTCCGTGGATGAATATTTTAGGGAATGAATATGAGCCGACTTCTCGTAAATAGTGCCTCCATGCGTCATTTTCGTATTCACGTCTTTCTTGTTTATACTTATTCAGCCAACCCCGCGGTTGAATTATTCGTCAACCCGGTCCCTTATTGATAGCAATAGCTGTGTTATCTCCTCGGCCATGGTCACCTGGCCGATATTTGCTGTGTATCCAGTGTACTAAAGGTGTAGAAATAAATATCATATTTGCTGATCGATTGGCCAATCTTTGGGCACACTTCCGTAATATTTTCTCAGTTTTTCAAGTCAGAAAGGACGCTTCCTAAGAGCGTTGGGTTCGTTCAGAGAACTTAGTAACTCAGAAGTAACCAATCCCGAATATAAACCCTGAGGAGGTTTTAGTAGTGCCGTCTCGCTGACGAGCGTAGTGTGCTTGATTTTGTTTGGATGTTTTCGGATTATGGTCCGTGTGTGTGCGTTTACTTCCCTCGGTGCAGAGTTTTTTTTTTGGGAACGCGTGTTTCGTGTACGGTCTTGTTTTACAATTGCTGCTTGCCATTGACTACTTCGGTCGTGCATTTTTTTTTTTAGTACGGTCTCGGTTGGCACTTTCCTCGTCACCGTCTTCCGACGGGGTAGGTAGTGAGTGTTGTTCAAAAAAAAAATATACCCGCCGCACGTTTCGCGTTTCCATCACTCGGTGAATTGTGGCGGGGAAGTCGTCAATCGAAACGTAAAATTATACGCGTGCACAAGCCGCCGTCTTGTCCCCGTACGTTTATAAAAACGAAAAATGAATAATTACCCAACCAAGCGCGTACGTGACGGCGGTGGCAGGGAGAACATCGGGAGAGACGTTAATTGTGACATTAAACGTTTTTTCTCTTCGTTCGAGAGTACAACAATTAATCGTCCGTTATATACCGACGGCGTCCTCCACCTCTATTCGAATTACGTTTATATAAACGCGCGCGTGTTTGCTTTAAAAAAAAAAATAAATAAACACGCGAACGTACATAATTAAATAATGATCAGACCTTATATAGGAATCGCATTAGAATATCCGACCGGGGAAAATACGCGATAAAATATACGCGTAATTATGGCGTGTTAGTGTAGTAACGCCGTCGCGTATAAATATAGGAACGCCCCGAGTTGGCGGTGTTCGACATATTCGTGGATAATATGCTAAAATAAAAACAAAAAACCGGGCGCCCGAACGCCGTTCTTTTGGGAATTCGTCACGGCGTGTGTACGTGTCCCTGCCGCGTACGTATATATATACACTTACGCGGGGTTTTATACGAATTCACCGGCTCTTCGGTTAATTTTTGAAACCCCCCCTGTATTTAGCGGAGGATTTCTTTGGCTACCGTTTTTTTATTTGTTTTTTAGCCACGTTATTATTATTCTACACCGTACAGCCGCCGTCACTTTCGTTTTGCCCATTGCGTTTAAGGAGTTTTTTGAAATCACGTCATGACGCGCGCACATGTATGTGTCCGTCCACGAAACGGTAACGGTAAAAACGCCGCGTGTATTTGTGTCGCGTTGCTTTGTACCGACGGACTGCTGTCGTCGTCCTTTACCCGAGTTTCGGCGAGATATTATTCCCTGTGTCACTCGGAGTTCCGAGTTTAATCTGACTATTTCTTCCTTATTTAGGCTTGTCGACGGAACTACTTGGGACCCCGAGTACACTGACACGTATTCAGGAGGTGGTCCGACGGTGATTTTTTTCGACATTTATCGTTTAAGCGGCGATGGAGAGCGGTCGTCTTAGTTTTATTTGACGACTGTGTCTTTTATGGTCGCCTCCGTTATTTCGATCTCGATTGGCGACATTTTCATAGAGCCGGGAAAATTTGTTTGTATTCGTCCGAATGACGGCCGTATAAGTTTACGGACATACATCGTCACTACTGCTTTGGCAGTAGAGGATAAATCTTAAATACGTACACACGGTACTGTTATGGCGGTATTAATTTCAACGGTTTCATACGAACGAGTGCGCTGTTTTTGCTCTGTCCCATTGCGCAAAATATTGGGCGCTGCGTTGTTATATACGCTTTATTGTTATTTTTCTCGGGATTTCCACGAACCTTATATTAGATACACGTTATCGTTGATATTAATATTCGGTTAGATTATAAACGTTTCGTTCGTTGTCGGTGTTGTGTGTGACCGAATGTTCGCGTAATAATAATATTACAAAGCGCGTAACGAGGAGAGTATTGCTATAGCCCATAGTAATTAAGTGCGGTTTTGAGAGTAGTTAATTTTCCCCTACGAGAAATTCGACGAATGTGTTATTAATTATCGATCGTTGTTTCGTAGTTTGGACGACGACAGTTGTAACGGTAGATTCGCTCGGTGATTATTCGATGTTACTATTAATAAGATACGTAGTCGTACACGCCGCCGGCAATGGTTAATGTTATAGGTGACGTGTGACACGGGTGGTGGAGCGGACATGGTCCGATTTTGGTCAACCGAATGGGTTGGCGAGCTAGCAATGTTGTCGTCGCGTCGTTGCCTCTGCGTACACAATTGGTAGTGTACGGTTTGGCTATCGGTTTACGAAACCCGTGCCGCCGGTAGCCGCCGACAACGAGGACTGGCTACTCCGAGGAGATGAACGAGGGAAAAAGGCGAAGAAACTCGTGCGCGTATATTAACACGGTATTCTCTCGTACGTCGTTTATTTTAGGTATTTTAGGCGGGGTACGTTATATGTGTGTGTTGTGCGGCGCACACCACGCGAGATTCCATTATATTAACGGCGTCATGAACGTACGGTACGTACTTAGCTGACCGGCCGACGTTCGCCGCTCTCGGCCTGTACGTTATTATAATATATATTGAATAATTTACGCCGCGTTAAATACTCGTCGTTGTTGTCCCGAAAGTCGAACCGACGGAGAAAATTAAAAACCGAAAAAATTATACGCGTTCCCGCGTAATATTATTATTATTATAATCGTTCCGTCCGTCCGGCGGCGTGGCTGTCCGGTTGGTTTGTGTGGAACGGTGGAGTACATTCGATTGGGGGTGGGAGGGGACCGTTCGACGGAAACGAGTAAAAACAACACCGAACGCGCGCGCGCGGAGATTATTATTAACTACGTTGTCGCTCGAGGATTTTTCGCGTCCGTCCACCACTAATTTACACGTTCCGTGGCTGGTGAGCGAGTGAAAACACTGCGGGCGGGGCCCCCTTTTGTTTGTGTGTGTACGCGTACGCTCGCGCGAATCGTTTCCAGATTTAATTACGCGCGCGTCCCCGTCGGTCGGTCGTTCGCCCCGGCCCGGTACATGCCGAGTCGTCGTAACGGAAAACTCGTCTATTCACACACGTATAGTGTGTGCGTGTGTTGTATCGCGAACCGTCGCGTTCAAAGATAAGAAACGAAAACTTTCGAAATTCTCGACGGCCATTGCTTGACTTGAAACGGGAGGGCCAAAAACCGTTCACTATTTTAGGCCTGTGCTGTTTGTTTGCTATGGTAGCGGATGGAAGTGAAAGGACGTTGGTAGTAGTCAGTCCGTCCACGTTTATTGGCTACGGTTTCGGTTTGTTGTGTTTAATGGTTTTTCGTATGTAGTATGTAGTACGTTTTCCCAAAGAGACCGTATGTGATCGTGGTTAAGGGAATTTTTTCCGTAGAACGTCCTTTAGGATCTCAATCGAAAAAATATTGGGTCGAATTAAAATTTGTCGATTTTCGAAAGACCGAATTTTCGGCGATAGTGGTTCGGCGGCAGTCCCGTTGATCGTTCCGATATCGACGTAGTTCTGGACGTCTTCGACGCGTACGTGAGGACGTACAGTTTAAGTGAGTGTCGGCCATTACAAGGACGAACGTATTGTTGTACGTCGAATACAATTACCGGTGTGCCGATCGGATTTCGATACGCTCGAATTGTTGTCACCCAATCACCGAACGCGCGGCGCCTCTTACGTCATCAATCGTACGACGAATCGCAGGTGTCGTGATACGGCCTCGCGTCGTACGTAATCGACGGGGGATTTTGTGTTTTTGCTTACATGACCGCGCGATACCTAACCGTTTTTTAACCATTTCGGACGAAATAATTTATTATCCGACGGCGTCGTCGCCTTTTTAACGCCAAAATCCGGTTACTTTATAGTCTAACGTGGGCACACCCCGCTCCGTTTGTCGACGGACGAGAGACTGGTGGACGTCGCAATGAGCCGCCCGATTTCTCCAAACCCGCGTCAACTGAGATGATATAGTATTCGCGCTACGAATCTGGCGTTTAAGCCGAACGTATAACGTCTGGGATAATACGTCCGTTATTATAACACCGTATTGATTTTCCAACGGACGGCGAACAATTCTGAGTCGATTCACGTGTTGTGTCCGGTATGTGTATGTCGTCCCCATCATGGTATCATCTCGGTCGTTTCGTGCTTCTCCGCTTGCTCCTCTCACCGGCCTACGCATTTTGTCGCCGAATATGTCCGGTGTCGTCGTAGCGCGGAGAATAAGTTTGGAGGTTTTTTTTTTAATCACGTCGAGCCCGAGTCGCCGCGCGCTTATTATACGAGGCCTGCGCGCGCTTATGTTACCGGGTTTCTTGGACGTCGCGTGTGTGATAAAGCGTTTCGGAGTTCAACGCCTCCGATAAACCGTTTGGTCGGACTCGCTTCCCCCCCATAATACGCGGCGTAAACGCGAAAGTATAACATTAATCGTCCGCCGCGCGTCGGAAATAGCCGAATCGATCCGCTGTTGTGCCGCGGCTATACGTTTTCGAATATTTATGTGTTTACATACGGTGCACGCGATCTATTACAACAAGAATAATCATCGTGTACGTGCCGTACAACCGACGACGCCTTAATGACATCCGCGTGTGACCCGTCGTCGGCGTATTTATATTATTTCGTCGAATCTGTAAAACAACAGCGGTCCCAATTGTCGTTGGACACAAGACGCGTACCCTATTACAGTACTCGTGTGTGACTTTCGCCGATTTCGCGCGTTTGCAGCGACGACGTCGGTGATAGTGTGGTGGTGGTGGTGTTGTGTTAGGTGTGCGTCGAAAACGAAACGTGTTTGGTTTTAGTTCGAACTTTTTGCCACGCCCCGACGTTTCTACAGTTTGTGTGTTTACCATGTCGTCGCGCCCGTTTTCGCGGTACATTTTTCGTACAAGAATACGAAGCGTTCTCCGATCTGCCGTCGGCGCGAATAAATCGAAATAAATGTCTTCGAAATTGCGCGTCACAGGACTCTCGTCGAACTACGCAAACGGGCGCGCGCGTTAGTCATTTCGAGTGTGGTGTCATTATCGCGTGCTCCGATGTTCGAAAGTCGTCACTGAAGACTTCGCGAAAAATTACGAATCTCATTTTGTTGGCTGTGTTTGTGTTGAATACCTGAATGTGTCGGCTACGAAGTCCCGCGACATTTTACCATCGTTTTTCTGCAAGTCGCTTTCCCTAGTTTGTCGGAGTGGTATGTCATTTATCCGGCGTCACCTCGCCGGCGATTTCGGCCGGCTTTTTAATAACGCCGTTCTTATGTTCCATAGTCTTTGTCTCTTTAAATCCCGTGGACGACATCATCCCCCGCTACAGGCTCCCCCCTTCGATGTCGATCGTCTAATACGATTGACATAAGAGGGGATGGTGGTGGGGTAGAGTCCGACGAACGATAAACCGCGACGGACGCACCGACACGTCGCGGCCGGTCTATTCAATTTATCCGATACATAATGTGTGTGTGTGTGTAATAATAAGTAATACGTTTCCGTTCGGCGAGTAATTTAAATTGTCAGCGATAGGAGGAGGTGGCGACGAGATGACTACACACAACACTGTGGGTGTTTAGTCGTTTCGAAAGGAGAATTTATCGCCGTTACGTTATTTTTAATTAATAACGCAATTAGTTCGTGTTCCGGGCGAATTGTGATGCACGACGCATGCTCGTGTATACACACACACTCACACGTGTATATCGATAATTCGATAACGATACTTGGCCGGCGGAAGACGGACAAGGTGTTAAATAATAATCGTTAACGACGGAAGAACGAAAAATAACGTCGAACACAAATTGATTAGGTGCGCGTGTGTTGTGTTGCGCCGCCGTTGAAACAGAAACGCCTATAATAATAGCCGGGAGGCGGATATTTTCAAGACGTACGTAAAAACGCGCTTGGTTGCGCGGAGGAGAGAAACATGTACGACGCGCGGCGGCTATTATCCGTGTAATAATAAAATACGATATTATAAATCGTTGTAATGATATATTACGGGTCCGAAATTTAATCGATTGAATAAAATTAACTTTAATAAGACCGCGCTCGGCGTGAAATTTTTAGACAACTGATTTAACAAATTGTGCGATAAATAATCCGCCGCCGTCGTCCGTCTCGCTTTCCCTCCGATATTATTATTATTACTCTTAAATATACGCGTGTATATTTTTTTTTGTTGTTTCTAACGATAATCGATTAACGCGACCCCGACCCGTCGACCTTCTACAGTCGGCCCCGTGTACCCGTTCGTTCAAGTCTCTCGGGCCGACGTGTTTGGGAAGAAAAATACGTCGGCCGCTGTCAGTGTTTTTCTCGAAGGTTTTTGGAAAACCGAACCCCGAATTTCCGGAATAACTCGCGCCCGTCCCAAATGGATCACGCGGTTTACGTTACATTATTATTGATACGAACGTTCGCGTCGGAGTACCGCGCCGCTGCTGTTCATCAATATAATCTCGTCGCTTTGCCGACGAACTATTCGAATATAACGGGCGCGACGTGTTAAACGTCTTTTTAAACCACTATTTTACACTATTAGTAGTAGTTCCGGAGAGTTGGCCCTCCTCTAATCGTGACGTATTTTCTACCGGTCGGTTTATTTACGTACATCGCATATTATTCCGAGTTTCGCGACATGTCCCGTCGTCGTCGCGGAACTCTTTATTATTTCGGACGTAGTTTTTGAAATTTGAAAAAGTCCGCTCGGGCCGCCACCACGTACAAAACCGATTGTAAAATTACTTTCCACGTCGCTTTATTCGGTAAATGATGTACCCGACGTCAACAACAACAACAATAACGAGGCGCGTGTCGTGTCGTTAACGATAAACATTCCCGCGTGTGTTGTTTGGGATCTGTTATAATTTATTTCTCCGGGCGTCGTTCGGCGTATTCGACGAGCGCGTTCGGTACCGTAGCCAACAATAATAAGATCTATCGTCGTACGTGTTACGGACGACGCCCGTTGGTGGCGCGTAATGCGCGCGCGCTCGCAGTTGTATACGACTAGGACTTAAACAATACGAGATAATGTACGGCGGCGAGCACGCGTGGGCGCTGGAAATGAACGTAGTAAATATCTTCATTTCGGAACGATTTACGTTCGCGTTGCGCGGCCGGACGTTATGGGTGGCTCAGAAGGAAAACGACGACGACGACGACGACGACTACCGCGGCGGTGGTGTTTATATTAATTTTTTATTACGACGCGTCGTTTTTATACAATTTATTCCACGTTATTGTTCCGGTGTGGGAAGCGAATAGGACGGAGATACGAGATATTATCGTCCCGTCGTAATTTTCGTCTCGTGAATAATCCGAACGCGCGGTTATTTTCGTGAAATGCCCGACGTTTAAACAATACGATACGCTGTCGTTTGTGTTGTTGCTGCATTCCCGTTAACGCGTATTTCGGTACCGTCGCCGTATCCCCTCGTACGACGCATTTAACGAATTTCCCGTATCAACCATCCGTATACACACGCGCCCGTAAACGTAATCACGCAAATCTGTTGTACCTAATATCCGCGCGGTATTATATTCCCTTCTAATTCCGCGCGCAGTATAAATTATAATCGCTCCGCCTTGAGGCTTAATTACAACCGACTCGATTCGTCCTCCTCCATCACGTACTGCGTTACGCGCGAAACGATTATACTACAACGCCGTGAAATTCTACGCGGAGTCGTCGTCTTGTCGTTTAATGAGACGACCTATGGACACGGGGAGGTTGCGGTTTTTTATCGATATTCGAAGCCTCGACCATCGGATTTCCCCCCTCGGTAGTGTCGAAGTATAGAATTTCTCGCCGAATGTTCGAACTTCGAAAATCCGGTGCCGTCGTTATTAATAAACTTCGAGTTTAGCGCGCGTTGCGTACGTTGCCGATCGGCTATTTGTTATTTACGCGGATACGAGCCCCGCTAGCGAACTCTACGCCCGCCCCGCGTTTTGTTACCCAGTAGTAATAATACTAATCGCGCGCGCGTTTATCGTCGTATGGATGAAACATCGAATATGAATACACGTCCCGGGAATTAACCGTGTACGACGAACGCGTGTCGTCACTGTCAAACGTGTTATCGTTTAAGTGTACTCGATTCTCCGTTCACGTACAGACGACCATTTGTTTTCGTCGTTAATACATTTGCTCCTGTCTTGAATCTTTCGTGTTTAATCGTCTTTCGCCGATATTGTTTTTGTCCTCTAAGGAATTTCGGTTTTATTCGTAACCACCCGCGCTCGTGGCCGCGCGGACAAATTTTTTACATTTTTACGTCGATATTTAACGGAGTACGTTGTTCTTATTATATAATATATAAACGCTATCGTTTCAGGACGATTTTAACAACGGCGCACGATCAGTGTTGTTATTATTTACCCGACACATTTTATCATTTTTAATCGCTTACGTTCGCTCTTCCCGTAAATCGCACCATTGCTCCGAAATCCTTCCTTAATAATATATTACCGCCTCCGTTATTCGTTTCGGGCTTCGAAACGTATCGGGTTTTCCGATGTTGATAGCCGGTTGCCCCACACACACCCATCTCTCCGTGTACGTACGTACGGCAGCGTGTACTCAAAATTCGTGAACGTTTATTGGCCGGACGAATACATAAATGTTGGCCGTCGCCCCTTACATACATATCCGGTACGTTATATATTACGCGTAATTAAACGTATAACGCGTCCCGTGTTGGTATTCGAAACGTTTTGCAATCAGTTAGCAAAGTGTATGTGTGAGAGAAAGAACTCCACAGCGTCGTGTATCGCCTCCGCGAACGAGTTGCTCCCTCCCAGAGTGCACCGCGAATAAAAAACTCGTACGACGGCGGAATATTAATATCGTAACGCGCACCTGAATTACGTGGAATCTCGTCGTTTTTTCGCTCTCGGATATGGAATAAAAAAATGTATAATTATCGTTTTTCCGTAAAAAAAAACCAACTGTGGCTGTGGCGGTGCTCGTATACTACGAGACATTTTTTACCAGCCAATATTTCACATTCGTTTTCTCTAGCCGTTGGTGGCCGCGTGGGGGACGAACACCGTGGCGAAGCCAGACGGTCGGGGGCACAACGTTGTTAAGTAAGTCGCCCGGACCCGTGGCGCGGCGTCGGGTTCGTAATTAAAAGTTACCGCGTGTGGCGCACAGCGGTGTGTGTGTGTGTGTGTGTGTGCACGTAATAATAATACGCGTCGCGTTCGGCAATTTGTTCGTTTTCTACCGTTTTATTTTGATTTCGTACGGTTAACAGAAAATATATTACGATAGTATACGAATACCACCTGCCGCCGGTGGTGGCGCGCGTCGTCGTCGTAATAAACCTAAACCGTCGCCGAGAATCGTCGTCAGTCCGTCCGTCTTTATTATCGTCACAGACAAGGCCGCCGTTGATGTGTTGTTGTAGAGTCTCGAGACCGCGTCCTCATTCTGTGGTGTCGCTTAGGCACAGCGGATGATCGGTCCAAGGGACAGAGGGACGGTTGCGAACGTATATGACCACATTGGGCATCTGGCCGTTCGGCGTGTACAATTGTTGTTGTTGCGACGAGAATAGTTTCGAATCGCTAAGAATAATAAAACGGGCGTATTTGTAAAACATTTAAGTGAGCGACGCTATTTGGAACTAAGACGACTACGTACACAAGGTGGTATTCGAGGGTAAAGCGCGCCAAAATCGGTATCGAAAAGGTAGCTGTGCTGTGTTGTAAGTCGGAGGACGCCGAGAGCCCCCACCGCGCGTCGTTTATTACTAATGAACGAGAATACGAGACCATGTGGCGGTAAATCGACGTAAACGTTTTATGGGTTATTATATCCTCACCTGTTATATATTTTCTGACGAGCCAGTTGTGTTCCGACGGTGTGACGGTTGTCTGTCGTCGGTACGTCATAATAATTCGTTCTCGATAAAATGCTCGTCGTGTCGCGTTTGTTTGCTAACGTGTTTTGTCGGCACTGTCGTTCTCCCTAGATCGTCGGTTGAACAAAATAATACGTACGCTTATCGCGTAAAAATAACGGGTTTTCTTTTACAACCGACGGAATAAGACGCGAATTTGACGAGACGATTTGGAGAAAAGTCTGCGGTCTCGTGTGTAACGAAACCGTCGAGTTTATGTATACGATTGGGTCATTGTTGAGGCGGTACGAGACGAGAAATTCTGTGGCGTTCGATTTCGGCGAGATTTCGATATACGCTTGGTTCACCCGAAGCGCCGTTAAACGTTCAGTTTTTGGCCAATGTTCGCGTGAATTTTGATTTTATGCGTTTAGCGCACGTTTGTAATATACTATAGCCAGTTGTGTTTTGTATTTCGGCAAATATGGACGTTGCCGAAACTCTGTATGCTTATGAACTTAATCTAGAAGAAGGCGGCAGCGTATTGTATAGCTACTGGACGGTGCTATACGAGTAGTAGGTAACGTTAGGGCCAAGTTTATGAATTAAATTATTAACGAAGGAAGTATAGAATGGTTTAACCGCATGATATAAATTGTAAACATTTCATAATGTAATACGCAAAAAATTTTAAAAGCTTTAGTTTTTAACGTAAAATATTAATAAAAACATTAATTACGTGAATCGTTATAGAATTATTCGTTGTTAAATAATACGTTCGTTTATGAATTAACTAATTACGAATACCTACCGAGAACATTTTTCTTCTGTATCGTCGTGTTCACAAAAAATGAGCACTATCTCGTCCTAAGCATTTCTTTTCACGATTTTGTTGAAGTAATCGCGACTTGTCACGTCCCAAATCGAGGGCCCTTTTTCAATTTCATCAATAAAATTCATTCATTGTTGTAGACGAAAAAAACTATCGTGAAACGAGTACTGAAAATCGTAGCAGGGATCGAATTCCCTTTAAGCACGCGATGCAATTGAACACGTCACAGCAAATCTGTACAATGTTCAAACGCGCGGAGACAAGTTATTTGCGTTACCGTTGCGTTGGACGCGCGTTATCTATTACATATACAGTTGTAGCAGCTGTATTATAAAACGCGCGTTTAACGCTCTTCATGTGAACCAAGCCTAACGGAGCGCCGTAAAATAGCTACATTTGGCGGACCGGAGTACGGGGACGGGAATGACGTTAATCTATCGAGAAGCGGCTCCTGGCAAACCGGGTGTCGATTATACATGAAGAGACAACGCAAAATTCGTTCTCGTCGATTTTTATCGACCCCCAAGATCATCGCTCCCCCACAAATCCGCGATGTCAACGACGTTAGGGAAGACCGGCCACGGGATTTGTGTGACGATCAAATGGCGCGGTAACGTACTACGTTTCACCCTCCCCCCACGTTTTCGGAATGTCTTAGTGGTGCTTCTTCACGGTCGTAAATTGCGCAAGGATCGAAATTTATTTAGCGCACCGGAAAATTACTTCAATCGTCGGCGTACATGCGCGGCGGCCGACTGTGCGCGCGCGCTTGTATGTGGCGCCGGTGGACGACGGGTTAGGTTCGTCGCCGCTGCCGCACGCGTACGTACGGTATAATTCAACGACGATAGTAATAATACTAATAATAAACCGTTCCGAGTTTGTATTAATATATCTTGTTCGTGTTGCGCGCGCTGTGTATGATAATCGTGGGTATTGTGTTCCGTACACGACGACGAATCTTTATTTTAGCCGCGCGAAACGATTGTTTTCGTGTACGCCACACGCGCACTACGATCGTCGTGTGTAGTAACCGTTTGTATAAGACTGCGCGCGCGATTATTAAAACCGAAAAATCGTTTAAGCGCGACTCTAAATACGTACGCCCGTACAATAATTACGTACGGGACGTTGGTAGATTATTTTTCGTCTCCACCCCGCCGGCCTATACGAATCGGTCGCAAGATCCTCCTCCACACATCGTACGGACGGACGAACGTACGTGTACCACTAATGTATAGTTAGGACGCGCGTATATATATATATATTATTCGGGATTGGGAATATTTATCGTTGGACTCCGGAGACGAAAAACCCGAAAACAATACCGTACTCGAAATCCCGTCCGACTATCGTCGTAATATAATGATCGTTATTGTATTTAGGCATTACGACGCGCCGTCGTCCGGTCCGCGACCCGTGTATAATGTACGTATTCGATACGCTCGAAAATATCGTATAATCGTCGATCGTGGCGGTGTGGTGCTCGAGAAACTAAAACAATGCGTCACGGTTGAAGTGAAATTATATAATCGTTTTACTAGAGAACGTCCTAACCTTATCTCCTCCCACCCAGTGTTCACGGCCCGAGTGTGCCCGAGACGTGCGTGTGTGTTTAAGGGTTTGTAAATTTTGGAACAGCCCCGTAAACTACGAACGTATTCGTTTCCTTTTATTATTTTCCGTACTAACGGAATGTTCTCGATAGAATATTTCCGACGTAAATGATTTATTTGACGTGCGTACGTTCAAAGAATACCGCTCAAGATGACAACGAAGAAATGATTATCCAGATTTCGGAATAAAGTCCCTTACCAAGAAACAATATTAACGTCGTACACACAAACACAGACTAATAGAGTAGCAATATAGACGGATGGTTTTTGGAAAATCGCGAGAAAACGTAACGTAAAAACTATTTGTCACCCAAGTATTATATTTAACGACGAATTCGAGTATTTGTACGGCATGGTCAGGGAATTGACGCGGTGTATGCAAAACGGAGCGTACGGGAGATGAGTCGTATGCGAAAGAAGTAAGGCATGAGAAAAGTAAAAAGCGAACCAACGAATACAGCGGCAACCAAAAGGGAGACGAACAGTCCGGCAGTCAGCCGTGGAACAAAAATTCGAGCGACTACTTCTCCGTCTGCTCGGCCTTCTACTCATCCTCATCAGTCTGCAGCTACACGAGATAAGCAAATGCCGAACCGACGACATCACCGCCAACGAATACGGCGGCCAACACGACGAAGCGCGTCCGAAAATACCGATGGCGGTCCCGTACGGAAATCGTGAACTACTCATCTAAACATTGCCGGCGCACCAATTACAGGTTGCAGCGTTACCGTTTCGGGCCGCGGATTACGAAATTTTCGCCCGTGTCCCTTCGTCGTCATCGTCATCATCGGCTTACCGATGACAAAAGTCGACACGCGTTGGCGAATCGTTTCCTGGTTTGTGTATGAGGTATATACGCTTTCGGATTTCTAGAACGTTGTTTTGGTACCCGCCTTTCATTTTTACCGTATTTGTGTTTTACGTGGAGCAGCTGCAACAACGCGTGTAAGTCAAATAAATACTCGGACTATTATTGACATTCTATGTCATACCTGACGCGTACGTACCTGTGATGGCGCAAAATGATCCAACCGATGGTTGTGGGCCTCATAGTTTGTCGTTTCCTCCGCCGCGTGATACTACCGCTTATGGTTATACGCAAAAATATCGTCGTAGACGAATACAAAAAAGTGTCGTTTTTCGACATTTTTTACGGTAAACTAAGGTCGAAGATTTTACTCGATTTTTAAACGATCGTCGTTGTACACGGATAGCGAATCGATTGTGTTTCGTTTTGTAATCGTTCATGAATCACGTAATCGTTTCAGGAGGACGATACTATTATTGGCGCGTAAAACGATTGTTGTTGATAGTATCGATTTACGAACGTTTGCGTAGAATGGACAAAAAGAACTAAAAGTTAAATGAAAGTCGTTGTTCGGCCTCGACGTACTAAAAATAAGTGACCGTCAATTTGTTTATCAAATACATGCACGCGTCGAAAAATGTCTAATAACTTTTCCATTGAACTAATTTCGCTCGGCAATTGTATTAATTTAAATAATTGATTATCCGATCAAATATGATGTCAAATATACTAACCGATATAAAGGTATGTATCCATGACATAAGTTACCGATACAGATATAAATAAGCGATTATAAAAAATTTTCTTTAGACGGACAGTTCGCTATTCAAATTATTTTACAGCCGAGTTAATCGGTCGTAAATCGATAATATATTCTATCTATAACATTAACATAATAACGTTTTATATACGAATCGTTTTAAAAAAACGCGTTCAAGATGCAAGAAAACGTGTTACACAGCGACTTGAAGGAAACGGTGAAATATCAACATGAACAAATCTGTAGCCTAAAGACAAAGTTGATGACGCACGAAGGAATTTCGGACCAGAATGACGAATTGCGTGTTCAGTTGGACAGTTTGAAACTATGGATACAGAGTATGCAGTTTAAGGAAAATGAAATGAACAAAGATCTCTTGAACGAAGTGAATTGCCAATCGGCGGAGTTGGAAAAATCCAGAAGAGATAACGCCACGATGCGCGTAGAGATCAATAGGTTGATCGAACTCAGCGAACACTTGAGTACGCAAATAGACGAAATTAAACAGACCGAACAGAAAAAAGCTTATGATATGGAAGACTTGAAAACCGTTCACAACCGTGTCTTAAAGGAATTGCGCAATACTGAAGTAAACGTTAATTTTATAAGCGTAGATTTTTCATCGGTAACAGTTTTATTTGGGAAGAACGAAAGGGACACTCGCGCGTTTGTCATCCATCAAACCGCCGGTGAAAATAACGAGTGATAATACTCCGCCTTACTCGATTTTACTGCGGTTTTTAAACGAATTTTTTTAAAATCAAATCTGGCGATTATCGTTCGAAATAATTTACCAAACGGGTCTACCACCTGGTCCTATTTTCATTCTTTCCAAAACCTTAATTTCAATTGTCGCCACAATCGAAATAGGGTCGCTATCGTTTAGCTATCGTATACTTTGGTGGAAGTTCGCTACCTTTTCCCCATTGACAGGACAACGAGAAAGAGAATGTTCCGTCCATAAAGCGAAATTATATACCGGCGGTTATTATTACTATCGATATTGTTATATACGTAATTTTTAGTTGAAAATGAACGAAAAATGCTCTATGATAAACAACTTGAAGGGCACGTTGAAAGTTAAAGAACACGAAAATGCCCTGCTCCGGAAAGAGTTGGACGAGTGCCGGATGGAGACTGTTCGGTTGAACGACGCGACCGAAAATCTGGAAAACCAATTGAAATTTAAAAATTCGGAACTGGCCGACACGAAATTTCACGCGCAACAAGCGTTTAAAGACCTACAACAGGATATTGAGACGATGGTTGAGGAGCTAAAGGTGTCGCGTCAGAACTGTTGCGACAAGGAGCTCGAGTGCGAAGATTTGTACGGTAAGTTTGAAAACGCGAAGTTGAACATGCTTCATCTGGAACGGATGGCCCATGAGCTAAAGGTGTTGCATATGAACTGTCGCGACAAGGAGCACGAGTGCGTAGATTTGTGCGGTAAGTTGGAAAACGCGAAGTCGAACGTGCTCCAACTGGAACGGATGGTTCACGAGCAGCAGGCGACGCGCGCGGCGCACGAGTGCGAAATTGAGAGACTGAAGAAAGAGTATTGCGAGAAGGAGAAGATCGTGTGCTTGATGAACCACAAGATGGCGAGACTGATACGCGACAACAAGCACTTGTCGTCGGAATATCGCGCGTTCAAGACGCAGTCGCACGTGGACAAGTGCAAGATGGAGAAGATGAGGGACAGCGTGGCTAATGTGGACCGATTGGAAATGGAAAACAGGGCGTTGATGTGCACCGTGCAACAGTTGAAATTGAAAATCGATCGGTTGGAGACGGAATTGTGTAGCGGCTATTCGCCGAGCGAGGAACAACAGGGTGAATGGTCGTTGATGGGCGACCAACACCACTATGGCGCGCACGAAGAAGAAGAAAGGGTGACCGGCACGAATGAACATCAGCCGGCGAAGTGCAAAGACGATTTCGAATATCTGCAAGGCAAGGTCAGGAAGCTCGACGCTTGTGTTCAGAGCCAAGTGCGGTTGACGAGCTGTTTGGGGGAGAAGTTCGATGAGTTCGAGTGTAACATTGAGAAAACCAAACGGGAGACGAACACCGACCGTCAGTCGTGGAACATAAATTCGAAGGAGTACTTCACCGTCTGCTCTGCCATCTCCTTGTCCTCCTCATCCGTCTATTGCGACATGAATGATGCAAATGGCGAACCGGCGGAACCGCTGGCAACGAAATCGCCGGCAACAAGGCCACCGTCAACGAAATCGTCAGCAACAAAATCACCGGCAACGAAATCACGGGCAACGAAATCTCCGGCAACGAAACCGCCGTCAACGAAATCTGCGGCAACGAAACCGCCGTCAACGAGACCGCCGTCAACGAAACCGCCATCAACGAAACCGCCATCAACGAAACCGCCGACAACGAAACAATTGTCAACGAAACAATTGTCAACGAAACAATTGTCAACGAAACAATTGTCAACGAAACAATCGTTAACGAAAACGGCGAAATGCGTCTGAAAAATACCAACCGCCGTCCCGTACGTAAATTGGGCGAACTAGTCGCCCAAACATTGACGGCGTACCAAATACGGGTGAGGTAATGTGACCGTTACAGGTTTCGTGCCGAAGATATAACGATATTTTATTATCAATCCCTCGTCGTCATCGTCGTCGTTGGATCGTGGAACATACAAAAGTTCGTCCTGTATATATATAAGTTTTGTACGTATTTCGTACGCCGAAGATGTGTTTGACCGAATTTGACGACACGTCGGCCGCGTGTGCACTGTGTACATTGCTATACCGCCGCTGGTTCGGGATTTTATTCAAATTTTCCGTTTTTTAAACGTCATAAAGTTCGTCAATAGAATTAACTTCGAATGGGAATACATCCGGTTGGCGACGTTTTATTACAATTTCAGCGATCGTGTGATTTAGTGTTCCGGATTTCTCCGTCTTTTATTTCCTTTTTCGCGGGACGGACCGACAATAAATCATTCGGTTTTGTTTCGTGCTCTATTCAAATAGCCTTGCCCCATTGTACGCGGGAAGAATTTAAATTTAGTCTCTTACGGAAATCTACCGATAAATTTCCTCCCCGGTCGTGTGCAAAAAGAACGATGACCAATTGTCACGCGATTTTCCTCTAACGATATTCTAACAACAGGTGTGTGTAATCCCGAAGGACGCTAACGTCGAACTTTTATGGTTTAATTATTTCTCCTCGATAGCTCAATACGGAAAGTATATATATATATATCGTAGCTCGGCGATTAAATATTATAAATGTTAATAAACGGTTTTAAAAAAACGTTTCTACTTAATATAATATTCGTCCATGTTTTAGCGTCGTCTTGGTCTTTGTTATGTTTCGTTGTAAATGGTCGTCTGTTTTGTTAAATACATTCGTATCGACTTTCTTCCTCTTCAGTCGGTATACGATACAGTTTACGTGAACATGTACTCGACACTCGTCTATATAGTGTTATTTTTGTATATTACGTCTTTTTCTCGCTTTATTTTCTTCTACCATCACGTTACCGATATTATTAACAGGAATATCCTGGCTTGCTCTTTTTGTTAATGGTCGTCCGTAATTTGAATCAGAATGAAAGTTTACTTGAATACTTGGTCCCGCTATATCTTGATCTAGATTGTTATTTTCGATTCATTCATTTTCTTATGAGGGGACTGCTATGTATGACTTTGTATCTAACTGCGACATTTTTTATTTGTTCGCCAAATTGTATATTTTCCAGAAATTTACCGTTACACTGCTGTTCATTTTCACAATGAAGGGCCACCACCATTTTTTCCTTTTTACGTTATTTCTATTGTTATATATAAATAACTTAATTCTATAGTTATATATATATTTCATTATCATGTAAATCAACATCTCCCATATGTTGTTAGTTTATACATTTCGGCTGAGGAATCGAAACATCTTTCTTTTCGTTTGCACTTTTTTGCACCTACAAGAGATTTATTCAAACAGTTATTAGTTCCAACGGTCACCGCAGAATTATTGTTCCATCTGACTAACAATATATCGTGTTTAAAGTAAAATGAAAAATTCAAAGAGCCGCGATATTTTTTCGCTATATTCTTTACAGTTTTACTGCCAATTTTTTTTTTAATATGTTATACAATTTTTTCTTCATTCAACAATTTCTGTTGTAAATATTAGAAAGTTTTCTCCATTTTTCAGAAACTGATTTCGATTTATTCGATTCACGATTCACGATTCACTATGAATCAGGACACATAAGTGACGTACTTCTGCTATCCGTACGTTAGGAAATAACGGTGCTATACATTTGTTTTTATATTATTTTTTGGAACTTTTTTTATACAATTAGTATCGATAACTGTCGATACAGTTATGCGAGGTATACAAAAAAAAAATAAGAGAACAAGAAATAAAAGAAACCTTCAACTTAAAACAAAACTTATTTAAATTATTAAAATAAATGGCGTACTGACTTTTTTACATTTTTAAATAAGAAATCCGGAATTATCGAAAAATGATATGATGGCCAGAATGACAGTACGTGATTGAGACTAACAGTACAATACATTATTACCTATGTATTAGGATTACTATCGCTCGCGTAGACGCAACAATAAAAAATAAGACAATTATGTTTTTACAATAAATTAAGAGTGAATTATGATGTTACTTGTACTTCTTTAAACGCTTACTAAACCTAAATTGATAATTTGGAATATCTAATCGTATTCTGTGTCAAAAAAAAAATTATGAAAATATATTTGAGGAAATTCATAATTTCTTCGTAGTTATAAATATGCGATAATTATTAAATATTTACAAACGTACTCCGCCTAATCACAAACGCCCCTCTATATGTTTTCAACCTTACTTCACACACATATCTAAGAATACCCCTGGTAAATGAAATTGTAAAAACCAACTATATACGCTTCTATAAATGCCTCCTTTACAACTTAAATACTCTAACCTAACCTCAGACCCTCCAAAGGTCTCTAAAGGTCTACCACTCGCGGTCTCTTCATCAATCAGTTTTCGCCTAATAATTGTTGTCCATTCTATCCGTATTTTCTATGTGGAGTATTTTTTCCAACGTTTTAACAGTCCATCACCTTACACCAAACAAATGTGTTTAGTGAAGAAAAACGTACAGCCTCTCCTCATATTGTATATTCAATTCCTTATCGTTATTATTACTACCGATAAATAATAACTCCCGATTACGGTTTCAGTTTTTTCTCGTTTTAACGACGCGTGTTTTCAATGAACGACTGATAAAATTGAAGGATGATACGGTACGTTCGATACGCGCGTATCCAACAATTGACAGATAGATAGATAGATAGATAGGTCAGTCGTTAGTTGCGTCGATGGGATACAAACGACCGAGTGTCCGTGTTTTAATAGAGTAATATGATATTTAGAATTCCGATCGTAAATGGATTCCCATCAATACTAAAATGTGTTTTTCTCTCTTAAAAACAACAACAACCGTCACGACGACAATCTGACTTATTGATTTATCGTCTATAATTGATTCGTAAACGGATTCTAATTTGATATTATATGTACGGCGTGCGTTCGTTTATATATCTATATATTTGTATTCTCGTTTATATATACGCGGTCACGCGCTATTTTCCTCGCTATTCGTCCGTCACTGCGGTCTAAAACGACGGGACTTCTCTGGGGATATCGGTTTTTTTCCAACACGGGTTCGCTCGTGCGCCGCGAGTACTCGCATTTCCGATACGGTTACGTCGTCGTTTTTACGACAATATAGTCGTATCCGAAGAAATAACGTGTTTGGCGTAACGACGATCCGGCGCTTTCGTTACTTACAGAGCGAAAGTGTGGAGAATGGCTAAAAGGGACTAATTATCTCGTATTATTTTAACGGTGGTGGGATTACGGTTCGAATGTTAACGAATTCATAATCGTTTTCATATTCGTCGTGTTATTCTATAATATACGTATTTTCAGCCGTTCTACTTATTTTTGTTTCCCAAAAATTTTACTTATTAAATTTATCAATTTATAGTTTTCGACGTGACGTTGTGATATAAGAAATAAATGATTTTAAAATAATTTCGTTTATTTACACTAATTATAAAACGTTATAAATATAAATTTGAATTACGATAAATTATTAAAGTTAATCAGAGGAAGTTCCTTATGGTTGACTTCCACTACATTTTCGTGGTAATTGTCAGTAATTTCACTGTTCCGCGTACGCTGTCGAAATTATTTGATAGATAAACTCTTGTACACGACATGACGGATATTGTTCGTACGGAACCGAATTTTTTCCTTTTTGAATTTCAAAATTACCTTTACGCCGAGGAACAAAGCCCGACATTTATACGCCGCCCTCCTAATATCACAACGAAACCGGAGAGGCGGGCATTCGGTAAGCGTCCTGATATACGTTCTCAAAATTACGACGCTACGTAACCGGAGGGATGGTTGACGGGGCATTATTATTCGCCGTTTCGAATCGTAACGAAAATAAGAACGCCGTGTAATTTACGATTTTTCCACGCTCGTAGTCTGAGATAATATATTTAGTCGAAGCAACGTGACATAAATAACGTACGTATATTTCTACGTACTTAAATATCCACTCGTGTAATTCCTTTGATCGTCGGCGTTTATTTGGTTACCACGTCGTCCGTGGTAATACGTTTCAAATATCGTACGAACAACGGGTGGTGGTTGGGCTGTCCCGTCGTTACTGTTAATTTTGGGTAGGGTGGAAAGGGTTTGCCGTCGGGGCGCGTCCGATTGTGGTGGTCAGATTTACCGCCACCGTCGTTGCGTTAGTTGCCTGGAGTCTTTTTTTGTATCGCAGTCGCGTTGTTCGTGTACACAATGTTCAATTCGTTCGTTTGAGACGACCGTGAAGTCGTATCGAATTTTCTAAATTTTGTTTTCGTTTTATCGTCGTGGCCAACAGTCGAATCGATAGACAACGTGCGTTACAATCTTCAGTATTGATCGTCGCCGTGACGTTTTCGGATTTATCGATTCACTTGTAGATAGATTTTTATTTAAAGAAAGTGCCTTCGATTCTGCCATACACTTTGAGTCGTTTTCATCGCCAGGTTTCTTTTTTTTTATAGCAGTCATTGTATTGTAATGTAAGATGCACTTTTGTTCCTTTATTCCTATATTACGGGCACTTTATGTCATATTTCGTACGTCGTTTATTGGAATCATTAGTTGCGTTTGTAGTACACTCTGTATTTATAGTATATGGTATCATAAGCTAAGTACTTTTCGTGGAACTTAAGAAATTTTTACAAAACGGTAAAAGTCCTACGGTGATCTCCGGGTCGATTTTGATGTTACCACACGTTGGTCGTTGTCGTATAAATTACGTTTCGATTCCTGGCGAGTGTGTACATATAGACTCGTTGGGAATCCCGCAATGGTTAAACGCCGAGTTAATTAAATATCTTGTATGTTTTTCGCGATTCGCGTGCATCCGTTACTACGACGGATACACGTATATACGGCCGTCGGTGCGACGCGCGTATATCATAAACCGACAAGCGGACGTAATTGTCGTTTAAACGTTTCGTCTACGAAATTTAGTGTTCGTGGCGACGGCGGTGTAAAGCGAATAATGCGCCGTGTCTCGAAAACGCATCGGACACGGTAAGTAATAATAATTTTATTCCTAGAGCCTGTTGCGTAAGAATTACACGGTAGTCGAGAGTGCTTTATACTCGAAAATAAAACCGAAACGAAATTAAAACCCGCATCTATGATGATATTCGGAATGCTCTTAATTTGGTAAATGTTATTATTGGATGTCTAAGGATTATTACAAAAATAGTTTCTGGAATGTGAGGAGATCCTTTCCCTAAGTACGTTACTGTTATTACGTATACTCGGGCTAGCGAACACCAAATGCCGAGAATCACATTATTCGTCACATTAGTTGGCGGGAGGGTATACACGATGGACCGTGATTGAGTTATCTGGCTTGAAGGATTGTTAGGGTAATGAAGTTGAAGTCTGGAATAGTGAGCAGTTATACATCCACGAGTGTTTATTGAAGTAGATACCAAAGTCGAATAGTAATTTTCGGGAAAATTTTTTTAAAAACGGTGGCGTAAAAGTACAGTAAGTCGCCTGCTTTGCCTTCTTCTCTTTCATATCCGTCCGCGTCACCACTGTAGATGCAAAAGGTTAACCGACGAAACTGCTGTCAACGAAACGTTCCGTGTTTTGTCAAAGTCTCGTTGTTTGCTGAGCGTCATCGTTGGAAACATATTGACGGTTTTGTTTATAGAGTTTAAAATTCACAATGCACAAGACTCTTATTTCCCTCTTGGTCATTATAGTGGTTCCATTTCGACGTTCGTGTTACTAATCTGGACTTTAAGACGGTTAGAGATGATTGCGGTCGATAACTGACTAACGTTAACATTACGACGTGTTTCATCGCGGAAGACAGTTTCGTAATCCTAATGAACTTATGTGACACTATTTTCGGATTGGTTTACGGTCAAATCTATCGGACAGTCAAATAACGCGCACCTTCGATCATCACCGAATCCGTCACGCGAAAAGGCGGCAAGTATTATTCAGGACACGTGTTGACGGACGCTGTTCAGATTCGACGAGCACTCTAGTGTGTTCAAAGTAGACGTGTCGGCTTGTTGACGCGCGCACTAGACGGCGGATGCCACCGGGCACCTGTAGGCTCGGGGACACCACTGCGTGTCCGTTTGCCGTCGACAATAAGTCCGCTCGGCGAGCGAGATAACTTTATGACGTACGTCATTTCTAATATGACGGCGGCTGGTGGACGCCAGACGTTGGGAATCAATTCTCGTGTAACCTTCCCCCATGTGGGGCCTACAATGAGTCTTCAATATAGGTATTTCCGTCACTTGTTCGCCGGGCAGCCGGGATCTCCCTTTTTCGGTACAAAAATAGTCCGGGAAGCTATAAGCGCTTCGGGTAGCTTCCCAGAGGCAACGAACATGTTGAATGAACCGGCGATCAGACTTACCGGCAGTCGTCTATACAACCTGGCAGGGAACCGTCCGGCCCAGGTGCAATCTTAGACACTTCTGTCACCGAGACTGGCGTAAGAACGCGGCGCGAGGCGTGTTCCCCGACTCTGAATACTCGTTAGTCAGGCACTGGTGAGGAGGAGCATTTTTACCCTCTATAATAGGGATCCAGTACTTAAACATCTCGTCGAAATGCGGCATCCTTGCTGTTGAGTCGACACATGACAAAACACGCTTCACGACGCGTTTCCTACGGTGTTACCATTCGGAAACTTACCTGGCGTTAAGTGGCGACTTTTATCGCTTTACGGCTAGGATCGGTCGGAGTAGGTCACGCGTGAAACACACGACCACTTTTTCGCATTGCCCGCTTGAGGGTTTGTTTGGCAACCATTTACATCTTCCCGCGAATTAAAAATAAAAAGAACACAAAACACTTATTGTCACGAAGTTTCAATGCTTCGTGGATACCAGTACTGGAACCAGATAATCGTACGACTGCACGAAAAACTGGTACGTTATCGATAGTTAAATGCGCTAGGCGAATCAGAGCGGACAACTGCATATAATTGCAGGATCTATTGTGGCGCAACATATACTATTCGGCGGGTTGTTGTGCCCTCCGTTGAAAAATGTTCGCGGCCATTCCATGTGGCCGGCGTTTGAACGATCCCGACGTGCGTTTCGACGAAATCCGAAATCGTAGACGATCGCGCGAGCGCATTCCTGGCGATTAAAGTTTTATTAACCGACGGAATTTTCTAGCGCGAGGCAAAAAAATATAATGTTCGCGTTTCGAACGCGCGCGCGCTTGTTAATTTACGATCAGATTAAAAAATTCTCGTCGTATGATTTATCGCCTCCGCCGTCGCGCGCGCGTTGTTCGGACGAAGGCAGACCGGTGGTCGAACGTCGTGCGTATTACGTAACTATATATATACACAACTCGCACGGTGAACGCGATAATTTACTATTTGCTACCGAAAT
>JAIPRN010002854.1:0-26145 GCA_025469175.1 Geopemphigus sp. TES_GeoC_2020 | reverse complement strand
AACTGGACTGAACCTAACCGTCACTTAATTTTATTTCATACGACTGGACCAAATCAGACCGTGGTCCGGTCCGGTTCGGACCGGACTGATATAAACCGGACCATGCAGAGCACTACAGTGGAGGCGGACGATGGTAGGTGCTTTATAGCGGAAATTGGAACGAGAAAACAACGTCGCGCGTAACCGACGGGAAGCGAATCGTTAGGGAAAAAACGATTTTTCCCGAAGCAATTCGATATTATACTAGCGGAGGTCGGAGTGGTCGATGTACACGGACGGTAATTGGGGTGAACGCCAACGAACCGGTACTCTCAACGTACGAGTAGGTTCGGAGCCGACATTTCTACCGCACTTATCGATCTGTCATAAATAAAAAGGTAGATCACGGACAGCGCTACAGCATATTCGAGTGTTCGTAGACGATTATATCATAAAAACGTCGTTTATTTGTCGACGAATAGTGAAAATATTTCGTTTTCGAAAAACAAAAAGAGCATAATTAAACGCGAAGTTATTGTTTTCAGTACTCGACGCGTACCCGTCAAACGTTTTCCAACGGTAAATAATAAATAACTTTCGTAGAAATATTTCGAGAACTTCGCGAGTGTACCGAAATTACAATTTACCGTCGTTTCGTTCCAAAATCGAAAATATTTCGAATAATAAAAACGACGAGAAATAACAACGAACACGTCGAATAATTTCCGACGAAATATGACGTAAACTACTACCGTTAATATTTTCGCAGTGGACCCGTTTCCGAAAACAAAATAAGAAAACCAAAACCGACAATTTTCCAACACATATAGTGCACAACGGTACGATTGTGTCGATCACGCCACGCGATATTTTCCAGACGATCCGGCTTAGGCGACATCCAAAAAAAAAAAGTAACGACGCGGACAAATGATCTATAAAAAGCCGACGGGACACGTCCGCACGGTGCAGTTTGTGCGCGATTTAATCAGAGAAACGCTTCGAAGAATAAAATGTCGCCAGCCGCTATATAACATTATACGTCGAATATTGCGTAGTGGTACCTGCGCTGGCGAGAGTCGGTTTTGTTTAGTCATTGTGTGCGCGTTGACCGACGGCGATTGGCGGGGTAGAAGAGAAAAACATCTGCCGCCGACTTATTCTTTTGTTCGAAAATCCTTTCTTCGTCCGCCGATTCTATTGATTTTTAGCCTATTATATCATTACGACGGAGACACTTGTATGTTGATTTTTCTTCATTCGGGAGGGGGGGGGGCAGGAGGAGGGAATATTCGCCGGCTACCGGCCGACTGCCGAACAAACGTACGAAACACGAAAAATGTTTTCAAGACGTACCGCTCAAAATCAAATACCATTACTTTCAGCCAGTGGGTGGGTGTACCACCTAACTACACACACACACACACACCGACGCGCGCACGATAAATAAACGAGAGAACCGAGTGGTTTCGCGAAAGCAAACATCGCCGTCCGGAAAATAGAAACTCCGTCGAAACAAATCTAATTAATTTCGCTTAAAACGTATACACGCACGTGTGCGTCAACAGTATCGTGGTACCTGCAAACACAATTTTCCAATATTCCGCTACGTCTTTACTCCGCGCTCTTTTCCGTAAATAATCTCGCGGTTACGAGTTGGGCGGGGTCGTATTTCATAGGGAATTCGCGACAAATAGAACGAAGCCATTTTTCACTCGATAAACGTCAAGCCACGGTGCGTTTTAACAGCGAGAAGAGTTTTTTCGTTCCGAAAATCGTTAGCCCGAATAACTTTACTACAAACGACAGGGTGACGTGAAATAGACGGGTCAAAATATTACGAACGTAAACGGATCGATAGCCGCGTTACACGGGGCAAATAACGTAATGAGACGAAAATAAATAAATCTACAAAACAGCCATCGAAAAACTAAACGACGAATTATTTAACTTAATAAGCACCATTGACTACGATCGTGCGTCGTCCGTTCGCCACGTTAATAATATGTGTGTGTATGTGTGTGTGTGTACATTGCACCCTACAGAGTGGTACGCGTTAAAAAAATATTCTATATGGAAACTGCCGTTTATATTTTATCAATCCGTTTGTTTTGATACGTATGTATCATATCTAAGTAAGATTATAATTGTTCATGACGTATTAAGTTACTGTAGAAAGTATACGGGCTCACACCTCGTTCTGATATCATAACCACGATATTGATTGCCCGGGCGATAGTAGATAGGTAACGTAGATGGGTTTTGGAGTGTAGGCGGTTTGATGATAACCGGATTTGTTTCGGAGTTTAGTTCACGTGCGGTAACACAAAAAGTAATATATCGCGGAAAAAAAACGAAAAATGAAACGTACGGCCGGGCCGTTGTTAATATTTAATTAATTGTGGAATGCGCCGCGATTAATTATTAATTGGAAGCTCGTTTTTTTTTTCTTTAATCTCCGACGGAACGTTCATTAGGGACCAGTAATTTTTTAATTAAAAATTACGAGCGCTCGCCCGCGTGTGCGGATATCAAAACCCGAAAACGGGATACTGGCGAGTGTGTATGAAGAGACGCAGGTATAAACACGTACCTGGTTTGAGCGGTAACGCGTTTCAAGCGAAAACGGGCGTGGTCGATCCTAAATAGGTGTTCGAGATAATACGCCCGGGTCTGATAGTTTGAAAATAATAATAATAAGCTGTACACGAAATAAAACGAGTAAAAAAAACTCCGTCCGAACGTAATCACTACCACACGTCACGGCACGGTAAATAACGTCATAATTTCGGCAGATTATACAGTCGGGTCCTCAAGACCAAACCCATCGGCGCAAGCACGCACGAATCGTACCGAAAATCGTGACGAAAGCAACTTCGTGTCGTGGCCGCGAGTACCAACCGGAGTTTGTGTACCGAGTTTAAGTAAAATGAACCACCTCCCCTCTCGCATTCAATGGCGTATTTACGCGTTTCGAACCCCAGTGTAAAAGCATTTGAAACGCTTATCCAGCGCATCGTAAGAACTTAAAACGTGATCGTTTCTTTTATTTTTTTGAACATTTTAACACCATACTGCTTAGTGTAACGTTCCGTAATAATAATTAACGCGAAACAATGTTGAATCAGTTTTAGTGACGAAAAAGTTCTATCGGTAGAACAATTGTTCGTTAGTCTACTAGAAACGAAGTTACTAAATCGTTAAATTAATATATATATATATATATGTTACATTTTGCGCCTAATTAAAACTTCACACGGGTTGTTGTCCGACAAAGACAAAATGTATAATTATTATACATTTTATCAGTTTTATTATTTCTAGCCCGTACATTTAAAATTTATCCGAAATCTCTCCGATATATCCTTAAAATTGAATCAAATAAAACCCATAATACGGGTTTTATAAATCCATTCTGGGCCGTCTAAACAGTTTTCGATAGGTTTCTCAGTTGTAAAGAATTTTCGATTTTTAGACAATTCGTGTTCTGAATGGGTGTATGTTTTTCTACTCGTAGAAAAAAACTACAGTCTTCCAGTATCGAGAATGTCAACTCGCCCGACGGTACTACATGAATGAGGATTGTGTTACACCCATCCCCTCCCTCCCAATCATTTCCGACATGGGCGTAGGCGCGTCACAACATCGAACGGAAAAACAACGGATTGATTTTTCGCGTGACGCTAACGAAAAATGGCCAAATATCAGTAAACTTTCGAACGATTCGGGAACTTACGGTGTTCGTTACGTGTCCGCCGCAACAAACAGATCGATGACGGGTATCGATTCCCGTCGAGAAAATACGCGCGTTTTTGAGTCTCGTTCAGGAATAGTATCCGCGTGATTCCCGTGTGCACAGATCGCCCGTTTTACACAGACCGCTGCAATTTTGCGACCGAATGAAACCGACAACGATTTAATTTGATTTACACGCGAGAGGCCTTCAAACACAAAACACTCTTTAGCTACACGCGTCGTGGTTTAGGTTAGGCAATCACGGGCGTTTTCGTTGTAAAGAATAGTCACTCACGGGCACCGTACTCGAAGAAAACTGCAAGCTACGTTACTTTTTCACCTTAAGATACGCGAGAATTTGTCGACGAGATTTTCGAAATACTGACTGATTAACTTTTTCTAGTCGTGACATTTTTTAATTAACGCAATTAATCTGAGGAAGGTCATAGACAAATGTTAACGCGTACGTACTACCGTAAGTAATTTATTAAATAAAATTACGAAATATCGCTATAAATTATTATATGTATACGGGGGGGAATTAACAGGGCACGATTAATTTTTTCAAATTAAAAATGTACCGACAACAAATTGGTGTTAAAAATGTACGCGCCGTAATAGTATACTCCAGCGAAATCGCTACAAAAACCGTATACGCCTCCGACAATCATTTTACCATGATTATTTCGCGCCATTGAACGTTCACCTAATATAGTATTTTAATCTCGGCCTATTATTGTATAGCCGGTCGATCTAAATCGAAAATAGTTTTGGCGCCGTTTTACGACCGCATACCTACGGACGATGCCAACGCTACTTCTATATAGACTTCGCAAAAGAGACCTCGTTGACCTAAGTGCGTTTGACACTAACACGCACAAATATATATATATATATATATATATATATTTAGAGAAAAAGGGAGGGAGAGCACAGTCGTCAAGAAATTTAAAACTTAAAACATAAGTCATTCTATTATTTTTCTTTAATACACAAACTTAAAAATTTAATAAACATCCCATACAAGTACAGAAAATAATAATTTCGTTTTTGATTCGAGTAAAAATAGAAATATATATTAATAAAAGATTATTTAACTATCGCGTGAAAAATTGTTCAAATTGAAAGTAGTATAAACTTTTATTTATATATATATAATACAATTTGAAAGAAGAAATGACGCGTTTTGAAATAAACGCTTCGAATATACTTTCCTTAGCTACTGATTCAAACGTAGTCGCGAAAGTACGGTGTTACTTCGTTTTTTAGTTTAACTGGGGATCGATTCGGATCGTAAGTTTTCAGATCACACGTTACTAACTACTGCATGGAACTACAGTTAAAGAAATACATTTCGCTTGTTAGTGTTAAACACGGAAATGGAAAAGTTGAAAAACACACGCCGATAAAGAACGAATGCGTTTCGTTCTTACGCAATTGAAAATTGTCTGAAACGGAGAGTGTAAAAATACAACTTTTGTTTTACTAGCTATTTTAAAGGTTTGTTTCGCTTTTTCAAATAATAAACCTAATATGGAATTTCACGTTAATTACGAGGAAATCGAAATAAATAAACGCGAACGATATTCGTCCGTTCTTTTTTAAACCGTAGAGTCCATATTGTGAACATCCTTTTTTTTAAATTGTTATGTTACGTTTTGTTAGTTTTAAGTGAATTTACAACGGTTTCTTTATATATTTCAATAATTGTTAAATAAATTGACGTTATTCAATATACGACTATCTACGACCCTGGCAACGAAAAAAGGCCTTTTGTCGTCAACAAAATGATGTTTGTCGCTGACTCGTTTTTTGCAGATTCGTGTTGTATGAAAGAAATTTACTTTTATATTAGCTAAAAAAATTAATTGTAAAAAATCAAAGACTTAATAAAACGTTTATAGTTTTCGCGTTTTTATTTTAAAAACGTAGCAATATATTGTATTTAACTCGTTTTTTTTTAACTCGTTTTTTCGATGTTTTTCAAGTTGTTACATTCTTGTGAATCATACGATCGGTATATTGTCAATATTAACGCGCGTAGCGATCGAACGATAGAATTTTAAAATTATTTCTAACGTCTCAAAATATACAACCGAATTTTAAGCTTAAGTATCGTATAAAACGATATCGAATATTATTATTCGTCGAATCAGATCAAAATTACAAGCAAATTGTAATCGTTGAATACTCAATCGTCACTAATCGATTTGATTAAAGGTGTTGTAAAGCCTACGAGGAGCCATATTCGTAGTTTGCTGTCGATCGATCTTCGCAGGTACGAAAATATATTTTTGTACCCTCACAAAAGTGAACGTAAACAACGATAAACGCTTTGCAGTAAGAAAAAAAATTACGTTACGTAATTTTGTACTTACTTTTACAATTTTATTTCATTTTATTGTCAAAATAAATAAAAGTAACGTCGTGTGAAATATTTCGACGAATAATGATATTTTTGAGTTTTTTAGAATTAACGATAATAACGACGATAACCAGCCGTTTGTTTTTCTCACGAAGTTATTATTGACTTCGGATAATAATAAATCATAATTTGAGTAATATTTCCGTATATCATTTCGAAAAACGACGTACGACCGCGACCAGTGTCAAATGTATATAATTAAAGTGACTTTTGAAAATTAAAACCTAATATCGGACGAGTATAGTAACAATAATAAGGACGACGACGTTATTCGAAAAATGGATTTCGTGGTAATTTTAAAATACGCCTAAGCCGGAATGGGTGAGTTTGTGGATACTGTCCCCACCACCCTACGGGGACGTACATACCCCACGAGTAATAGCGTACAACGCTATGAAATTTGTACGGTAACTAGGACGTCGTTATACGCGATTAACGTATCCGTCACGAAATATTATATATTACGCACGAGTATCCGTTACGAATCGCGTTATCGATGTTTTATTTATATATTATTATTATACATATATATATATATATATGTTATATGTTATCCAGATTAGATCGTACGGGTGGTATACGACGTTTTCGATGTAGCGTCCATACGGACGTTTATCGACAAAATAATATGGCGAAGATGAACGTTATTTATTTTGTCGAAACGGTAAAAATGCTCCGGACGATTCTTTCGGTCGAACGCGTACTGAACGTAGAAATGTCCCGACGTTTATCGAGAATAGTTCGAAAAACGTTTAAAATATATATATACACAAATTCTCAATGGTATACCATTGGAAACGAATTTCAAGTGGTTCAATCATCCCCTGCGAGTGTACAAAAGGTCGCGCACTCCGTAACTCTATAACTCGTTCGTCGAAAACGCGACACTATCGTCCGGACGGGCGTATTAATTCGATTTCGCGACGACTCAGGTAAATAGTACGAAGTGTATATATACGTGTGTGTGTGTGTGTGTGTGTGTGTGTGTGAAATCGTAGTCGGAAAGCGATGTATGACGGGCGCTGGTATAGTGTCACGAACACCGGAAACGAACTATCGTAGCAAGAGTCGTACGACGAAAGCACACGTAATTATACATATATACGAAATTGGGAACCTATCGGTGGAGTACTTACGCGTTTCCCGGGCCCTTTGAATAGCTATCTAAAGTGTATAGACTTTCGATCGATCCCATTCCATAGTACCCTTGAGGTCGGTATATTGTGTGTGTGTGTGTGTGTGTGTGTGTGTGTGTGTATAGGACACTATATGATTATATATATACATAATATTTTCGTTGCCGGTGAATTCCGGAAAAACGATGTAAAGACGAGTCGTCTGATTCCTGAGTATTTATATTGGAAACGTTCTTCCGACGACGACGGGGGTAGTTTTTTTAAATTCTGTTCTTTACCGCTCGTATAACGAACCACTATTCTCCGTTGTGGCGTCAAAAGCCGCGCATAAAAATCGCGACATAACGGACGTTCTAATGGTAATTTCTTCTAATCGAAGAAACGTTTATGTTTGTGGACTGAGAATACGACTGCGATGTTTAAACGGCGGGCGGTGTGGGCCGAACGTTGACAATCAAATCGAACGAAAAAATCGTGCACACGCTTACGTTGGATCGAAAATACTTTAAAATTTTATTAAATATATCGTTAAGATTAATGAATATATATATATATATATATATATATATATTAATATTCGGAACGATTATAACGTCGTCGGTTCCGAATTAAGGACAATGGATTAAAGGAATTAAGAAACGAATGGGTCAGAAGTGTCCTGTGACATCGCCAGGTGTGGTGGGGTTGCTTGGATCAATTGTAGAAGGGTGCGTGAACGGTAAAAATTATAGGGGAAGACTACGACTGGAATATTATATGGCGAAGGACCATGGATGTTACGAAGAAACTCGGAGGAAGACGAGTGACGAGGACCAGTGAAGGATTGTTACAAACCAAAAATAGGATTGACTACAGCGAGAGAACAATAACCAATCATTAACGTCAATACCTATCAAAATTAGTCTTTGTCGTTCCGTACTTGTCATTGTCGACATTGACTGATTTCCGCGTCTTCCGGTAGCGTATTATAATATTATTCACGGACAAGCGGACGAATGTATTTTACCACCGATTTCGTCACCGAATCACGTACACTATGTGTAACATGTGCGGACTTCGTACGTTCGATTATATTACGGTTCGGTCGTTGTTTCGTCGTTTATGTTTCATTAAATATTTACCATTTTTGTTTCCGCAATAGGAAACCACAAATTCGCGCTGGCCGTCGTACTAGTCCGGTGACGATTACGGGGTCCCGGTAGGTCCCTGTAAATTCCTTCCTTATTCTCGTCTTCGATTTGTGGGTATATTGTATCGTCTCGTATATTCAGCGTTACGTAAAACGACGGTATTTTACCCCACGTACAAGAATTTCGTTCGAGCACTCTGTATATTACGCGCGTGTAAAATATATATATATCTGCTGTATATCTAGAAAACGACACGACCAGACTTATTCCGGGACATAATTTTTTTTGTCCGCGCCGAATACGATGTATAGATATCCCTAGTGGCCACGATCGCCGTCGGTGACCCGAGAAATTCGATTTGCTTTTCTCTATACTTTATTATATATATATATATATATATATTTTAAACGCAAACGACAAATCGATATCGGAATAATAATCGTAATAATAACCGTAACGATAAAAACCGCGTGCTCGAATCAATGTTCCGGTAATACGGTATCGTATTTATTGATACAGGTTAGGTACTATATATATATTTATAATATATAAAGGAATTATACTTGGCAACAAGAGTACCGTAAGTACACACCGTGAGGAAATTCAAGCGTGATAATACAATATTAACCGTGTATATGGCGGGTACTATTATATATAATAATTGTGTACTACGCAACTGTTCGGAAAAGAGATTTTTCCTCGGACGTTAGCCGATAAGGCTCGTTTTATTTTTATATACTTTACCGCCGCTTTACGTTTTCCCTTCCTTTTTCCATTTACGGCTCGAAAATAAAATCGATTTAAATTTACAATATCGGACGATTTTCCTCTTTCGTTTATAAAAAAGCCGTCGCGTATTCACTCGCTCATATTCGCGTACGTAAACACTTTAGTAAATCGGAACCTCCCCCCACCCAATTCGTTTTCAACGACTTCCTATCCCAATCTTCTCGAAAGTCGAATACTTACCTACGTGTCACCATATAAACGAACCGAAACGTCGACACGGGGATCGCGTTTAAAAACGAACATAACAGCAGATTACGTTTACTTACTCGGTCCAATATTAAAATCTAAACTATCAGCCTATTCGAAAAACGAATACGCAAATCCCTCTTACTCGGGTTTACGCAATTTAAATCCGAGAGGTTTCGCCAAATCGTCTCGAATCGGTATTATACACGCCTTCCAGTCCATTAACCCCACCGCGTTGTTAATGTCGTGGCTTGGTATGTATCTAAGTTGATACTTCACAATGATCTGAAAATTAAAACAATAAATCGTCTACAAGATATTATGTACTAAAATAAATTCCACTTTAACTTACAGACACGCAAACATCTGTTAATTTCACTGTATTCCCGTTAAAACATACTTAAAACTTCAACGCGCCGTATAAAAAATTATAAGCAATGTAGTTGTTCGAACTGAAATAAATTACAAAAACGTATTTTTAAAAAACGCATTAGGTATTATCACCGAATAACTTTACTCACTGACGCGAGACGTAAATATCGTACAGTAAGTATTCGTCGTCATCAAATTACTTATCGAATCATTGTTTGCGTATATATTCCCGAATTTAATTTTATTTAATTCTTTAATCAGTGGCGAGTTCGGGCCGTAAATCGTTCAACATACATTCTACGTATATCAATAAAATTCGACTTATTAATTCGAAATTATAACAAATAGTTAAATTCAAATTCGGTCACTTGAAAGCTTTTAATTCCGTCACTTACACATAAAAAAAACGAAACCGTTCCTTTTTCCGTTTGTATTTTAAAGTACAAACATGTTACCTAACGTAAAAATTGTTAATTATGTTTCGCGATAAACATATACTATTAGTTTCCTTTAGGAAGGTATTTACGTTTTAATTAACACAGCGTATTATGGCCGATAAACGATAAAAATCCAAATAAAATGTACAGTTTTTCCTAATTAAAACAGAGTCATAACACAATTCATAAACAACAGTACAACATAACATTATGTAACAATGGAATTGTGTAAAAAGCGAGTACGATAAATTAATTAATTATGGCAATCGGTATTTTAATTTAACGTGATAATTGTAACGATTTACTTTGTTTTTAACGCGGATTCTCTGAACCGAAAAATAACAATACACGGAATATCCGTTTTACGAAATAAGTATAATCGCGTTGTTTTTATTATTGTTTTTAATTTAACGGAGATTTTCAGAAATAAACATTGACCCAACTACATAGTATTTATTCACGAGGTCCATGAAAATACGTTTAGTAGTTTTGTGTACGTTTTATCTTAATACGGAGAACATTGGTTGATGGAGTTGAAATTATTTGTATTGTTACATTTTGAAAATCACTATTTTATAACTTGACTTTCTAAAAAATAATCTTTTATTTGACAGGGTTTTCGATTTTCCCGGTAGTTTTCTAGTACGGGTTTAAGAAAAACCTATATTAAAAAAAAATTTTTAGTATCAAAATGTATAACACGAACATAATATAACGTAACGTACTTTATCAATAATTCGAACGTTTCAAAAATCGTTCACGTTTTTTTTTTGTGAAGTATTGGTTAAAATTAAATTTTAAAAAAACAACAAAGAAATTAACCGAGTTCCCGGCCAGTATCGTTTTTCGAATGTAATAATTAAAAAATGATTATTTTGTATACGAAATCGATACATAATTGTTAAGCGGTTTGTATTATTTTCGAAATTACAACTCTAGAACCACATTCACTTCGTTATCATCGACAGTTTTTTATTTATATTGTTTTTTTTTTTTTTGATATTCCGATAGATTTTCTTTAGGCTTATGAAAACTACAAAATATTTCGTAACTCGTGACGAAACAAAGTAAAATTTATCAGCGAAATTTGGTATACGCATGTGAAAATTGCGTTACGTAAAAAGCGTTAACGAACACAAAGAACATATCGGTACATTTTTCGGTTCGCCCGTATACCAAAATGATACGAATAATAAACAAATGAAACGCTACACGGTAAACAAAACGTCGGGACGCGTCTGATCATGAGTATTTAATAAAATTGGTTACGTCGTAATTGCAACGTGTCTGAGGAGGTTCTTTCCATTTTACGAAACGACGACGACTCGAACACGGACAAATTATAATCAAACAAAAAAAAACTTCGAAATCATCACGACGCATTGTCGTATCGTTTTCATTAAAATACTTTATTTCGACTCGGACGGATACGCTTTCGAAAAGTTTTCCGAACGACTTTAAATTAATTTCGGGCAACGTACAATATAACGTAATTACGTTTCGTCGCCATTATTAAAAAAAGCTACATCGCAAAATCGTCCGGTTCGTAAATACCGTTGTTTATTTGACATCGTATAATAATAATAACAGTGGCCCAGGAGTGTATTTTTTCTGGGGTCGTATATTATACAGTAACGTGTGTAGCGGCCCCTGATGATTTAAAGTGCGAGTGATGTGCCAAAAAGATTGCGTACAAAACAGTGTACGATTTTTAACCGTTGATTATTTCCATTACGGGACGGAAAACAAAACGTCGCTTCCTGTTCGAATAAACGGTTTGAACGCCGGGACGGTCCCCCGATGGTAGTAGTCATCGCGTTTCGATTGTACGATCGAATAAACAAATATGAAATTACAAAACGAAATTACGCCCGTGAAAAATGTATCACGCGCGTCACGACGCCACCGGTCAAACAGACTAGTGAAACTGAAGCGTGACGTAATCGAAAAAACCCGAAAATAAATCTCGTACATCTCAGCAGTGTACGGGTCTGCATTTATCCCGATCCATGATCGTCATCCTTCAATTATCCGCGTACATATAAATTGATAAATAAAATTGTTCGTAAACTCTCTTTGCGCGTTGTACTAAGTTCGCAGACGGTCGCTTTTTTTCGAAAAATATACTATAAGATAAATAGGCACCGGGTCATAATTTAATACAAAACGAATATAACGTCCCTTTATTACCTCTCGATTAGTCTATTGGCACTGGGAATACGATAAATCGAGTTGAACGAAGTTTAAATATAAAATTGTTTTTTTTCTATTATCCAAATAACGCGTTCAATATAACAAATATCGTTTAGTGTATAATTACCGGCGGTTTCGAATTAATACAAATCCGGTAATAATAATTCGTTATCGTTATTACGACACTAAAATGATAATATATGTATTGATCGCCCGAAAATCCGACTAAACCGAATGTATTTGTATAGTGAAAATACGAAAGCGTATAAAAATAGATTTCAATCAGAATAATAATAGGGTTCTTTCGTTTGGGAAAATATTTTTATTTACGAATTCGCTAACGCGTTCATCGAAAATCGCGATAAACCCATAAAAATCAAAAACGCGCGAAATACCGAAAACGGTTCCCTAATATTCGGTTATAATTTTAGAAAGAAAACAAAACCAAACAACGATTGTAGTACATACTGCGACGATATAGCCTACGGCGTAGACGGGTTTAATATTAAGAACGGCGACCGTTATCGTTTTATTGTTATTATTATGTTTCCACGGCAACGCGACTCGCGATTTCATGAAATTTTGCATATCAAAAGGCGTCTGCAAAAAGGAGACGTACCCGAAACAATTCGTCCGCCGACGCATTCGTTGGCCTCGACGTCGAGGTTTGTTTTGTCGTTCCGACACGAACTGCCGGTACAATAAGAACGCGAATGTACGCGTCGAAAACCCGAACCGGACCCCCGAGATGGCATCGCGAACGGGACGTATTTTTTCATTGAAAAAACGCGTAATTTATTCGATAACTTATCGTTGTACAGACACGGCCGAGTCTATTCGCGCTGGGGGCAACGCGTTTCTCTCTCGCGCTCTCTCACCACACCACGTTCGTATATGAATAGTAGTTTAAACGTCGCGATGCCCAATGTTGTATCTAAATGTCACAGTAAACGTTCGTTCGTCGAAGAGCACAACGATTTTCGTAGAGATACGCTTTTTCGTTTTGTTCACCGTGGAAACGCGACCAAAGGCCACTACCAGATTCCAAAATAGCGCGCGATCGTCGATATCCGTATACGGTACGAACGTTATCGAATATACCGACGTACGTTGGTTTTTCGTTCCTTTCCGCGGCACGGGCGACGTACTTAAAAATAAAAATAAGCAAAATACTATTTTAATTAAATTGATACAATATTAATAATATTAAATATATTTCGTAATATTAAAAATTATAAATAAAATTGCTCGGCGACGAGGAAAAAACTATCCGCATAAATTAGTTGAACGTACGACGCGTATATTATTAAAAAGCGTACGGTACTTTAAATGTAAATAGCGACGTTTACTTAATTTTTCGACGTAGTTTCCGTTCGTTTTTCAACGCATTTACGCCAACGCGAAACGAGTTTTTAAAAAACCGTCGATGAAAATATTTTCACATCTGGTCCTCGAAACGATTTCGTCGCGCTTGCATCGTCGTCGTCATTTTAAAAACCGAATTACTTCGAGACGACTTTTCGACATAGCTACTGGTCTAACACGACTAGTTCAGGACCGTTGGGGCCGTTGTTCACTACCCCAAACGGCCAATTTCCCCTATCGATGGAAATGCACCGATGTCATCGAGCGTCGCGAAAACAACGGTTTTGTTTTTGGCACCCATACGTTTTATGTTTTCAACGTTCCCGCGTATTCCTACGAATTAATTTCAGTCTACGTGTATTCTTGGCGAATTACACCTTTACAATCCCGAAAAGATAAAAAAACGGTAAACGTATATTTGCCGGCGGAAGGTAGCGTATGTTTGGTTTTTTTTTTTGATTCTAGATGACGCGGGTGTGGCGATATTCTATATAACGATTTTTCCGCTCGGATTCATAGCGATATACCCGACGTTCGAACGGTCGAATTTCCGAAAAGTTTTAGATGTTCTCGTTGTCGGTATTTTCCACTTGCGGTCTATTTCCATTTCGATATTCGTTCGTTTTTCGTTTAAAACTACCAAATGATCGGACTATTTTTCCATAATTTCGATACGCTTACGTTCCAGTCCCCTTATTCGTTAAAATTGTACGTCATCTTTTCATTTTAAAACGTCGGCGTACGATTTTTAATAAAAAGGTCGAAATATGGAGAATTGCAGTGTCGATTTTCGAAAGCCGATGAACGTTCGCCGAGTAATATGAGCGGTTCAATACACGACGAATTGAAGATGGCCGGTACCGTGACATGAATAATAATAATTCACTTTTGTGTAAACACTTCTAATACATATATATAAGTAACGCGATAAATTAAAAGTGGTCGTTATTTCTTGTTTCGTTCCTGTGATAATCGTAATTTCGGAAATGGCCTACAAATATTACTTTAAACGATCTACGAATGTACGAAAATAACGTTTACGCGTATATACGTTATTCGTTCCTTTTTTTTGCGCGTATTTTCGTGTCGAAAAAAATCAGAAAAAAGAAATCGACATCGATATCGCGGTCTGACGCTGGTCCGAAAATAATATTATTCGAAAATATTACGGGCACGTCTCGACAAGCGTCATTTTGCTTCGGTACGAGGAAATTACGGGGAAAACGAGTTTACGGCGAATAAACATTTTGATAACGATAGATTTATGTGTATAGACGAGACCACGGTCTACGAGTTATATAAAGGTCCGTTATTATGTATTTTTAATACGGTCCCGGCGACCGTAATATTTCCGTCGACTGGGCAATATATTATTATTGTTCGCGGGCCAGCGTTCGTCGCGCCGACGATTAAACGTTATCGGACTTTAGCCGCACTACGTCGTTTCGCGTCGTATTCAATTACCACGGTACGTTTAATACGTTACCGAATGGCGTACGGGGCGCGCGACTAAAGCCGTTTATATTTACGTCGTCGTTGTCCAATGAGTTCGTCGCTATTACTGTGTCGGCTGACGATGACCTTTATACGGCGTTTCGTATCGGTTCGAAAACAACGGTTATAAAACGATCGTTTTCCGTACGATATCGGCGGTTGCGATCGATTTCGTCCAACTTCGGAACGTAATTTTTACTATCGAGTACGTCGGTATCGATACGCGCTATATAATCGGAACTTTTACTCACTCCACGGCGTTCCAATACAACACGATCATCGGCGGCCAACGATTACGACGTTGCGTACACGCGAAAGAAGTCATCCAAACAGAACGAACGGCGCGTAACTACGACATAGTTTCCGTCGACCTTAAACTCTCGTTTTACATATATATATATATGAATATTTACCACGAAAACGGTAGATAACATTGTAACCGTACACGGTATAATACGCTATTGTCGCGATGACGGCATAACGTCGTCATGAGGTGTTAACCGCGAGCTCCACAGATGGACGGCGATCGGAGATTGTATCCGAATCGATTACGCGCGTGCCCGCCGTCTCCGAGATAAAACCGCGCGAGCGTCCGATCCACCTGACGTTTTTCTCCGCCAGATTTTTTCCATCTCGTGCGATTGGTTTCCGTTCCGTTTCGTTTTCGGTTCGCTTTGTTTTTGCCCGTCCCGGACCGAAACGCGCGACGGCGAACGTTCCGGAACATTTGCAACGGCCTTGACGATCAGACCGAAACGCTTGACGACGACGACGGTCCTCTATTCTACACGAACGAACCGTATACTTACGCGCCCAAGTAAATCACCGGCGACAACCGCAGTGAACGTTCGTCGGTTTCGAAATACCTAATAATTTACTTATAATGGCGTCGGGTTTTTAAATGGCCCGGCGACCAAGAAAAAACCAAAAATTAGAAATCCGATTAACAGATATTTTTGCGGACTCTCGGCGCTGTTAACATACCGTTCGGTTAACCTCGACATTATTGAGTACTTACACGTTCGCGGACGGTCGGACCACTAAACCGACAAATTAATATATACTTTGAGGAACGTATTTTCGTATCACTGCTATTTTAATTGTTACATTGATCGTATAGCGAAACGTTTATATTTCTAAGTCTTGTTTATATTGGACGTAAAAATAACGACGATATCGAATTGATTTATTACCGAAAACGTTCGTTAAATACTCGACATTTTGTTTAGAAGTTTGTTGGAAAACAATTTCAAAATTATCGAATTATATATTACGATACTTATCGCAGTTTTTTAATTCATCTTGTTGAAATTCTTCAACAAATTATACTTAACGAATCGCAATAACTCGTTTTGATATCGATACCGGGTTTGTTTTTTTTCCACAGACTTGGCAATTTTCGAAATACTCTTTTCTTTTATATTGACGTAGTGACGGCATTGTTTTTTTTTTTTACCGAAAACGTTGTTTATCATCTGGAATTGGATATTTTCATTTTTGTTTCATTTTTGCTATTGGAGTATTAAACAAATAACTAGCTTCTATATAAACCGAATCGGTTAATTACGAAAATGCGGCACTTATTAATATAAAAGTAGACCCGTATTTTATATATCGCCTTATATTTTTATAACGGGGCAGTTGAATTTCTACTTTTGTAAAAACCAGAATTGCTTCTACAGAGGTATAATAACGTTATATAAATAATTTTTGAATTGTTAACTTTTCGAACTACCGCCATAACAATATGTGTCCAGGTATGTGTTAATATCGAAAACTACTAAGTACATCGTATTATAAACAATACTTGGATATTATACCGTCGTAAAATTGTCGCTCAACGTGTAAACCCGTAAAATAGTTACCAATATTTTGTATTCGATTGTAACGCAACTGGGAATCGCTTTCGCGTTACATATTCGGGTCTTTTTAATTTATGGTCGAACAATATTTAGGAGAGCGTTAGAATTAAAAAAACGCGCGTATACGGTGAACGCGAGTTCGTTCATTGTATTCCCCTCCCCAAAAATATTATATATAAATAATGTAAATAACGTGTTAAAAGCGTTCACGCTCACTGTTTTTCTCTTTGTCCGCAGAATATCGTGCGTTCGACACGGAAAACATTTTATACTTATAGTTTATTATTAATCGTTCGATAAAATCGGTCGGGGGTGGCAAAACTTTCGGGGAAAATTGTTTGGTAATCCTATTTATACAATTCTTCTCGGATCACTCGAAACCCAAAACGGAAAAGTGAATCTCCTTATTTTTAAAACACTAAGTTGCACCGAATTCGTACTAACACTACGTTATATGCAAAAACGGAAACTTTTTGGGACCCATAGGATACGTCGTTATATACTTTCTCGTCGACGTTGAAAGGAACAGCACGGTTTTACAAATTAATTTCGAATAAATCGACGTATACGTATATATCGGTAACATTTTATATTGGTAAATTCGTCCACGACTTTATGTACCGATAATTATTTATTATTATTATTAACTAACTTGGAAGTAGAACATCCTTTTCGGGTCAAGCGCCAACATTTTATAATTAAGGTTTTCAAAATTGTTCGCGCGCCAACAAAAGTAACGTCCAAAAAAAAAGTTAGCAATTATACAAATACATTATATAAATCTTATCGCGTACACGTTTTATTTATAATTGTTTTAAATTGTACGTTCGAATAACGCGGTGTTTAATATCGAATTCTATGTATTGATAACGTAATTTTCGTGATTAATATCGAAAGTGTACTACGTACATTTGAATGATACACAGGCCAGTGCATGGGTCAAAGCATTCGTTTCACTTTGACTCAAATTCACGGTGGACAACCGACTTTTATAAGCGCGGGTCGACGACAAAAATTGAAATAACGGAACTTTTCAATATTCGTAATATGTCCTAGACCTTCGGAATTTCGTAGCGCGCGGTTTTTTTCTTTTGAAACGATCGAATTCTAATCGACCCGTACGTTATTACGAAACGTCTTTTCGAGTGCCGCGCAGTATAAAAGACGCTCAAATTCAAACGTATTCGTCGAAATCAACTCGGATCTAATTTTAAGTACCGCGTATATTAATATATGTTCAACGCGCGCGCAATTAATCGTCTAACAGGAACGATTCCGAGACCGTATGGATTAAACGTTAGGAAACTTTATGTACACGTATATTAATAACGTAATATAACGACGTCCTTGCGCGTATATATTTAATCGTTTTCGGCGCGTTTGTCGCGTACGCGAAGCTATTCGGGCATCTACCAGCTGTTATTTCTTATCGCCGTCTGGCCAAACGGAAAGGACCAAGGACCGTAGACTATGCAACCGCGTCCGCATAATATATACGGCACCGTTTTCGCAACGCCATAAGCCAATAAGACCGATACGATATGATTTATATGAAGATTTCGAATCGTCCCTAACCGAACCGGATATATTATTATTATTATTATCGTAATATATGTGTATATATCGTAGTTGGCACGTTACGACGTTTGTCGATTTACAACCCTCCGTATAAAGTATTTTTATTCGCCGACGTTATTATCGTTCGGTGTTCGTAATATTTGTTCGGTGAAAACGAAAATGCGCGTTAACATATTCGAAATGTGTATAGTAAAATTAGAGAAAACCGCGAAATACGTATCGTAAACGGCAATTATAAAAATGCGTGTCGTAATTTGCGCGTAACGTCCTATACATGAAAAAATTCATATCTAGCGTATTCCATTACACAAATTATCGTCTTTCTCTCCATCTCTACAAAAAAAAACATATCTATACGTATATATTTGCACGCTGTCCACAATTTAACAAATTAACGTTTTTTTTTGTATTTAATTTTGCGATCGTGAAATTTCCGGAAAAAAATTACCAACGGATTTATTTATACGATATATATTATACTCGTTTTTATTACGTCGACGCGAATTCTCGTAAATCCGATAATAACGATGTCGCGATATAAACGTGCAAAACTAAAACTAATTAAAAACTTCGAGCCATAAAATATTTACGCCATATAAAATCGAACAATTATTATTATTATTATTATTCGAGAAAATTCAATCAACGGATATTTTCGTAACCGACGTTTTTTTATTTTTTGATAAGTAACATGGTCGAAACACTTCAAAATTTTGTTTACTTTATCGTTATGATGCAAAGTGACAAAAAAACGAATTAAGGGTATTACGATTATTTTTTTTTTTTAAGGCGATTCAATCGGCGACAAACATGATTTTATAACGTGGTAAAATAACCGAAAACTCGTAAAATATAAACGCAAATAAACGAATTCGCCAACTTGAAAATGAAACTTAATATTGACATTTAAATATATAAGAAATCGGTCTAATTTTTAATTTTCGACGGCTTGTCTCTTCTCAGTGTACAACCGATCGATAGGAACACAAGGTATTTGCCCAAATTTTGAAACTTATTACTTTTCGTTTTGTGGAAAACAAGACGACAAGATTTTCTGAGAAAGTCTTCTCTTTCGTACCTATAATGTCAATATTATTTTTCACTATTTTTTTATATCACAGTAAATAAATAATATTTTTAAATAAAGGCTCCAATTTTCTGTCATTAAATTACCAAACAGGTACGTGCTTTACTTCACCATCAACAATTTTCGTGTTTACTATCGAATTGTACATTGTTTTGTTTGTTGTTCGTCATAAAAGTACGACAATATTATTTTACATAAATTAAGTTGGCTTTAAAACCGACAGCTGTACGCAAAATGCTTGTAGGCTAATTGGCCAGGAACAAATTTTACTTAATTTAGTTCCGTACGCTAACGTTTAAAATCGATTTTGGACTATTTGAAATGTCCCCGAACGGGTAACATTTATTTTGTACGTAACGTGAAAATATTGTTTGATTTCATAGAAATTGTTTCTAACCAAGTCCAGTAAAAAAAGTACTTGCACATCAATGCGTCGTATGTTTGTATCGATTGTTCCGTTAAATTCGATCGCGGTAAATAATCATTTTGGGTCACAATTTTATAGTCACCAAATTTATTTACGTTTTATTCGTAACGTCACGTAATTTTTTTTTAAATCGCGACGTAACAATTGAAATACGTACTCGTTTGTATTTGGGTTTTAAATTTCGGCGGTAAAAAAAAACTGTCCCCATAATCGGTTTTTTTTAATACGATTAAGCGCCTCGCTAACCGGTCGTTCCTGAGTGTTTTTCGTCGTGTAGCGTTTGGAAATGTTTCGAACACGATTTTCGTGCATCGGCCGTGTTCAGCGGTTAACTGACGTTTCAACATCGTACTGTCGAACGACAATAACATATCGAATACCTTAAATACCGAAACGGCCTTAAATAACGAAAATCATCGCGTTCCGGTTGTATACGAGCGAACGCGGTTGGGATTCGTTTTCACGCGTAAACGTGCGCTTCAAAACGTTCACAACGGTTTTCGGGTAAATTTTTGACGATATATCCCTCCCGCCCGTGCAATCTGTCTGAGCCTAGGCAAACATCAATCGTCGTATACGCTCGTTATTTCGAATATTCTCGAGTCCCTGGCGGTTCACGAGAGCACGTACTCTCACTCACGTCCTATAATATATATATAATAATTTATAGCGCGGCAGTTATATTGTGTTGACGAAAGGGTGTGCTCACGTCATTGTGGCAGTTATCTAAATACACACACACACACACAAGCTATACGTGTGGTCTCTGGACGCGACGCAACGACCGGAATCCGCCCCGTAATCCTGTCAAATGTTATCTAAACATTTTCTCCGCCCGTCACGATCGACGGGAGGGAGGGAGGGATTGTAGCCTCGGCGGTTTTTCGAGTGCCCCGCCGCCGCCGCTGCCACCGCGCGCCGTAAGTAGTGTGTCGTGAACAGACAAAGTCGTCGCACATGTGGCGGAGCCAAAAAAAAAAAAAAATAAATAACGATTACGAAAACAACCGGCGCGCGAATCGATCAATTTCGTCCGCAATGACGTTTACATAAAACACGTACGCCCGGACGACAAGAACGATGCCGATAGTTAAATAAAACGTCGTGCGGCGTTATCGTGCCGGGCGGAACGAAATTTTTCGGGTTGTTTTTTTTGGTCCCGGCGAAACGCCCGGTCGTCTCGTAACTCGTTATTACGCTGTCGACTCGACAGACGTGTGATCGTACTGAAAATCGAATTGAAAAAACAACAACGGAGAATACGCGATTTACGCGGCACAAATAGGGCGGCGAACATAAAGGCGTCTAACCGATATCGATTCCCGACAAAATCTGTAGATATAGAATCCGTATTACGTTCTTGTACAACACGCGGGGGACAATTTTTCAAAGGGCCACAACGTCGACGGCGTTACGCCCGAATCGCGCGTTTACTTTGAAACGAATATCGCGTGTATTACGTTATACGTTACGCAAACGGCGTGGAAACGCTAATGGCCTAATTATATTATAGCGGCCGACGGTTTGAAACGCATTTTTATATTTCGTTTCCGAGGGGATAAACGCGCGTACCCAATAATAACTCCGGACACGGTAATATACGCGCGTTCCATTTAAGGCGTTCGTTATATTTAATACGTTAAATAGGCTACGGTATAATGACGTAGACTCTCGTATAAATCGGGAAAAATAAACGCGTTTTTATACGTCTATCCGGTTTAGTCCCGTATATCGATTAAACAATTTCGACGGTCTTTAAACCGCGGGTGTTTTTTTCGTTTCGTAATACATACATACGTATTTTGTCGGTCGGACGATCAGTAACCATTATCTCGGCATACCTTTTCGCGCATACGGTCGGAGCATCGGCGCGCGTTCGAGGTGTACAAAAAAAACGCGAGCGGTCGTTAACGTTTTCATTTCGACGTAGTCAACGGGTAACTGACGAAGAGTCTTCTTCGGTAACACACGCGTTTCATACGGTCGCGCGGATGCGTCTGGAACGCCGATTACACTTTCTCGTAAAAAGGTTCGTATTACGTAACAGCGTCCGGACGACGGAGGCGCGATGATCGCGTTTCTAAAATTATAACGCGGTTTTAACGCCACTATTTTTACGTGTACCGCGGCGGCGTCCGTACTAATTGGGCGCGACGCGGCGGTCCTAAACAAAGAATTTTCGCCGTGTTCCGTGCCGATAGTTCCGCGACGGGCGGACGGACGGCCGTTATTATTATAATGGCCGCCCGTGTGCGTTGCGCAGCGGCGGGCGCGACACGGCATATGGCGCGCAGACTTAACGTACGCCGTAGCGTATATAATTATAGGCAGAGAGAGCTCTTGGAGCGGACATAGTTTTTAGGTTTCCGTGTACGGTGACTTGGTACTTCTATGAAACTACGGTGACGGACGAAACGAACGCCGGAGACCAATTTGCGGATCCGGTGCCGGAGACGAAAACGGTAAAGGTCGTTTCGAATTACGGCACTGTTGCCGTTTCGGTAAAACTGCAGAATACTCGTCCATGCCCGTCGATATTTAAACGCTGTGTTGGATGAGTGTCGACGGTGTCGAGCGATTGCTCGTAATAGACGAAAATCGTAAACTCGCGATTGAACCCGGTCGATATATATATATATTCGTTGTCAAGTATACCGGTTAAAGTAATGACGAAATAGCGAGTCATTTATAACGAACGCCACTCGTGTATGCCGAAGTACGTTTGAATTACCGCGTGAACGATATCGTGTAGTTAACGGTTTTATTATCGACGGGTTTTACGTGGCGAGAAACGGAAATTCTAAAAAACGAATGTTTTCGAAATGAACGTAACGAGCAAACGAAAAAATAACCCTTTTATATACGCGTCGGTGTGTATATATAAAGTAGCGCACGGACGACAAACACGAAACAGTTTCGTGATTACCTCCTCGCTAGGAAAACGTTCGTCGAAAAACCGCTCGTCATTTATTGACATTCGGCAAATTAACGACGACGACTGGTGGACGAAATACGCGATTACGTTCGGCGGCGGCCGGAAAATGTTGGGACGATGTTTCTTCGAACAATTATATCGGCGGACGGTACACCAGCGTGACCCCGTCCGCACGAATCTGCGTGTGGGCCAAATACGCTGTGCTCGTTACGTATATTACGTAACGTATTCGTTTTTCGTAATAGGATCGCACAAAATTATAATAATCGTGTGCACAATTAACGACGCGATCTTGTCGTACGATATAACGCGCAAGAGACGTGGCGTTCGAATGACGCTATATATTATATAATAACGTCGCGTTTGAACTACCGACGATTCCACACGCTCGCCATTGTGTATATTTATTTCGGACGCCGTAAGTATATAAGACGCCACCGGAATTATATAATAGCGCACGAAAATACAATAAATACAAAAACAAAGCGCCGCCGAAATGTTTACAAAACAAATACGAAACCCCGCTGGACGTTTACCGTTTCGAAACTTTTACAATTTTAAATTCCGACCGGAGATTGTACATAATATAACGCGTCGGTTTTACAATAATGTACGGTATTTTTCCGTCGAGTAGTAAACATGCTCAAAAAAGTTTCTCGTAATACCTTCGTAGATTGGAAATTGAACAATAAGAGATCGTACTTTAGAAAAGTAATCCTTCGCATTTCCCGGTAGTTTTCGAGAAAAATAAGGCTTTTCACTCTAGTCGTCCTGTTATAGACGAGTATATATATATACCCAATTCGTTCGCATAAAGTTCAATTGAAAAAGTGCTTTACGAACGTCAAGACATATTCGACGAACGCGAAATTGAAACCAAGCGCGGTCACCGAACACTTGTGGCGAGCGGTGTCCGTTATTTGCGTTTTTTCGTACGAAAATGGGACCGTTTACGTACGCCGCTTCGAGTTTGTATATTACGCATACGTGGTAACGAAATGCGACGGGATTGGGAAGAGTAGTAACGATTCGAATTGTCGTCAATTAGACACGCGAACAATTTGTTTCCATTACGCTCGCGTAAAACGGGTCAGTCGCGAAATTCGCCGTTATTGGAAAACGTCTCTGTTCGTATTTTCAATAATCGTACGTAATAGTCCGTCGTACGTTTCAACAGCGAATTACTAACCGCACGTTTGACGATTTCCATCGTTCGTCGATTATTTTCCGTATCTCGTTATTTTTACGGTTATCTGTTTCGTATTGACGTATGAAGTTGCCGACGGAGCTCTTGCTCGTACAACGCCGTCTCCACGACATGATAATTTCGTATTGTCCGACGATTTGTACGCGTAAAAACCAACTTCGTAAATAATATTACGCGAAACTCCCATTTCCGGGCCGGCCATCGGGTTGTTCGGCCGAACGAGGAGGAATGTTTTACTATTTTTCCATTTTTGAATCGAAAATTAAGTACTCGCCTTTTTGTCGGTCGTTTTTTCCCTATTGTTCCCCCTAACACCACTCGGTACCGTTTCGCTTTTTATCTTTCCCGCGGGCTTTTGTCGAACGTATTATATTATACGCCGTGTACAGCGCACGTCGCCTTCCATATGGATAGTCTTACGAAACGCGCGCACACACACACACACGATACACGTTATTCAAAATATACGTATTCAATTGTGCCCGTCCTAATGACACGCGTTCGGTTTTTTTTTTTTTTTTATTCCCTCCGCTTTCAATTCGTCGGCGACGTAATAAACGACACATACCCGCCCCGTACGGCGCACGATTTAATAATAATAAAATATCTGGCGACGCGCGATCAGAAAAACTCGGGCGCGGCACCGAATTAATTGACGCGATATTGTTGTACAATAACGCGACCGCCGTCGTCCGTGTGCGACGAAAAACGTACCACGACGGGTACAGCCGTTATAAATTACCCGAACGTTTCTAATACGTTTTTTCTTCAATCGGTTAAATGTACGAATCGGTGTAAGTATTCCGTTGTAACAGACGACCGCGGGCCTACGGAAGAATGGCGACATAATAGATACGTGGCGGACACGTGGTTATATTACGATAGTCGAACGATCGAACAATTCGCCTTCTCGACGTGGATGGAAAACGAGCGCGCGTTATACATAGGACCGAACGCGATTTTCGAAAAACGTCCTCTTAAAACACCGACGTTAAACCGAGGCCGTATAAATATTAAAATACGCGCCGTGGAGAGCTGCACGATTTATTTCCCACCGACGACGACGTCGTCATCTCGTTGCGCACGAGCGCGGATAATAAATTTTTTATCGTACGCGTTTATATAGACTACTCGGACGAATTATGTAACGTACGCGCGCGCGTGTATACGAGCGTACGGCGACGGGGTCACAATACGTCGACGCCAAATAAAATTATCGAGTCTCCTCGAAATTAAATCCGATTGTTAACGGCGGCGCGTGTATTCTTTTATTATACCGTCGTTATTAAAAACGCTTTTATCGACGCCATTCGTGTGTGTGTGTGTATATATACATATTTATTACGCGTGCGTACGCCGAATTACGGAGATCGACGTGTTTGCGCGTCGACGGCGGATCGAGGAATAAAAAATTCGAAATATCTATTTTGAATAACGGATTGTTCACCGCCCGGATACGAATCAAGTAGACGGCCGTCTGCTTTTGAACCCGAACAATGTGCGATCCTGTTCTACGTATATATCTATATATAAACGTAATAATAGTGAAACGAAAAAACCGAGTGTTTTCGTCGATAATAACGTACGGCGTCGAACAAAACCGAAAAAATAATGACGCCCGAGTGGCGTATAGAGAGGTACGTTTTGTTCGACTATCCCGCGCCCTACACGGAGAATTTCGAAAACGTCGTACGATTATAATATATTACGAGCGCGTGATGATCGATCGGCGGCGTCCGTTTCTGTTGTTTGCGTCGCCGTCGCGCGCACCGCGTGTAATTTTTTTTTTTTTTATTTTTTTTTTTTTTTTT